>JASDQU010279611.1:4358-14768 GCA_032191745.1 Picea mariana
GAAAAAGTGTTCAGTTTGCTATGGTAAGGATATCATTTCGATATATTGGAAAGGGGGGCTTGAGAGCACACTTAAACATAACCAATATGCTGCAGTAACCTTGAATGCTAATGATTCTCAAATAAATCTAAGTTTTACAACTCCTATCAATCAACAGGAAGCTTCAAAGTCAAGTGATGCAGAGATAACCTCAGCTAACCATGTTGAACCTATGAATTTGTTATATGTTCACCTAACTAATGCTATAGTGTTGGGAAGCAGAGCTTTTTATGAATTTGGACTAACATTTTTCTCCATGCCATCAATAGTACAACAAGCACGCAAAGAATTCCTAGCTAACTTTATTGAAAAACAAAGAGAGAGGTATGTGTTCATTTGACATGGTAGTCTCAAAATCCATTCAAGTGAAATACAGGCAATGATAGAATTTGGGATTGTGCTTGGGAATTTTTCTTGATGTACTTATCTGTTCATTATACGCTTGCAGGATTATTACAAAAGATCCGTATCCCACCAAAAAGTTATGTGACTGATCACGTGAGAGAGAAGACTCTCCTAATTCTAAGCATATACCTCCACCTTTGGATGGATGCTTAACAAAACAAAATCATCTAACCAGTAAGGGACTGGATGAGAAGTTCCCAATTGATTAAGAAAGCATGGGGTATTTTGTTGATAAGGACCACTAAAAGTATGTAATGAAACAGGAGAATGTGAAACTACAGTTGAAGCAAGCATCATTTAGTTCTTTTTTTGTCTGTTTAGAATAGTAACAATGAACATGTCTTAGAGTTTCTCGAGTTTTCTTGCAGGGAAAGCCTGTAATATAAATTTAGATCATATGAAAATCTTCTGAATTCATTAATTCTATTAGGTTTGGGATTGTTATTGTAATATCCGTGTGTGCGCACTTGGAATTAGGGTTGTTTGAAATCTCTTGAATTCTTGAATAGATGGAGATCACTCACCAGGTCGTACTCAGATAAGACCAAGATCTGTTGTTGACAATGAATAGAGTTTACAGGGTTGAATTTATGGAATTTGATGGACTATTTGGAGATCTTATAGATATAAAAATTAATGTATCCAAACTGCTAATGGGAAAGGTCCAAATTAGAAGTACAATGCTACGCTCGACATAGCTTTTAGAACCAATTGAGGATAAGGTGAAACTCCATTATGTAATACTGATTTCTATGTGGGTTTTTATATTTTGATACAGGCCATGGCTGCGACTGATTTCTATGTGGGTTTTTATATTTTGATACAGACCATGGATGCAAAATATAAGAAAAGAGAGAGCATTGATCGAGAATGGATGTTATGTGGAAATTAAGTACAGGAGAGATACCTGGAACTTAAGCCTCGTGATTATTAAGAGATAGTATTGATCTTTCTTTCAAAATGGAGGTTCCTATCTATCACTTAACAAAACATTAAAATCGAACTAAACACTTAATTAAATGATGAATACTTTTGACAGAATGAAAGGTTGTGCATGGCATTTGAGATAGATATACATAGATTTAAATTTCTGAAATGAATTTACAAAAGGAAAGTATGGCGCCTGTGAGAACAAAGAAGAATAGAGAGAACATAGTTCAAAAAATGATAATAAGAAGTACTTGGAATTAAAAGAAACCATTATTCAAAGCTCAGTGACTGTTCAATAGCTCAACCACCCTTTCTTTCAAGTTGTGAATGATCAAAATCCAGACCAGACACCAGACTACACACAGAATAAGATGCCCAATGACACAGATACATACCGAACTAGACTAGAGATAGAGTGGGCATAAGTAAATGTGAAAATTCAGTAAGATTTGATAATATATATTTTCCTTTAAATGGATTCATTGGCCTCACTCTCTATCCTTAGCAACCGTTTCCGCCTCCATTTCCTCCCATCGGTTGGTGGTCCCCTCACCTGGTCGTCTGATGCCATGTTGGTAGCGTTCCTGCAGGGGAGTAGGTGAACGTTAGATAATGGATCGCTCCACCCTATTCACAGAACACGTTTGAAGGGAGGCTTTTGTCACATTTCCCTTGGATGCACACTATTCTTTTTTATGATTGTGGAGAATTGAGGGTCTTTATATTTGGTGTTGGTGAAGATGACAAATTGCGGGTGAAATTGAATGGTTGGATAATTTGTAGTACACATACTAGTTTTCCACTTGATGCAAGTGTTTCACTCAATATACAAAGGGTGGTAAGTCAATTTATTTATACCACAAGGAAGGAACTACTCTCTATGGAAATCATGAATGAAATATTCCATGGAGATGGACCTTACGACTCAATGTGAAATTGATAGTCCCCAATGGAATTTGGGAAAGAGAGAGTCATTAGTAGATTTTTGCAACAAGTGTGGGTGAGAATAAACTTATTAGGAAAATAAATCATGATGGGTTATCAAGGAATGGGAAAGGTAGGCAAAGTTAATTGGTATCATCGACTGGCGTGAACTTGTTGTAGTAATCTTAAAATAGATCGTGGGAACCAGAAACTATTTACCACAAAAAATGGTTATTCTAGCCAACCCTAGAGCTTTTGTAGACATGAGTTCCAAAGATGAAATTTCTTTTTCATAGAACATCTAGTATAAATCACAATGTAATGGTTGATCATTGTGGTGGACAATCTTTTGTTGAAATAGCCTCTAAATTTGTTCAGCAAATAAACAACTTAAGTCATATATATAATTCGTGTGTACTTTAAATCACAAAAAACATATGAACACATTATAGAAAAATATTTTGTTGTCTTTTATTTCCACGTGACCAAGACAACAAAAAAAATAGCGTGGTTCTCAAATTCTATTGTCAAACACATATTCTTCCATAGAACATGGAAATAAAACTATAATAAAGAGGCTTACACAAGGAAAAATAGTAAGGTATGGAATGTTTTGTAAGAAGCAGTAAGGCGGTTGAATGACAAGTTTCAAAAATCCCCACAAGGGATTTGTGCATTTGTGCACATTACCTTGTAATGATCCCTTAGTTACCTAGCTTAGTCGGTGCATGTTTGAACCCTATTGTCCATGCACTCTTTTTTACATGTTTTTTCAGAATCCAACATGTGTCTCATTTTTTTTGTCTTTGTATCTTGTCTCTTCACTTTGAATTAAAATTTCAAATCAGTAAATGCGATGTGGCAGTCCAAAATGGTGAATCGTTGAAGTGAAGCACCAAGGTCAGATTGTCAAATAACACAATATAGACAGAAGTTCAAATGCGGATGGACAAGAACCTGCAAAGAGAGGCTATAGGGATGCAAGGTACAAATGTAGATGCATAGATGTGGATGTGAAAGTTTGCAGACCCAAAAAGAAGGTTTTCAAAGCTGCAAAGGTTGGAGTAGACCACACAGGTCTATTGTAATTTTTTAAATGATCGAGTCATGAAAAAAAGGATTATGAACCCATCAGAGTTCTATGAAATTGATGAGTGTCTTATAGGTGCAATGCAAACCAAGCGAGTGGTGTGAATATTTAAGGTGCAGATAATTAAGGGTGCTGACAAGGACTGCATTGGAAGTTTTAAGGACTGCAGGGATGGAGAAAGCATCAAAAAGTTGAAAATATATCAGACAAAACAATGACCAACTATTGGATCAACATCAAGGAGTCAAATCCAACCATTCACAATAGTGCAGGGAAAGATCTCCAGGTGCTCCTATGAAAGTGTTGATAAAATATTGAAGTGGGGAAACCAAAGATGACCAGGTCAAAATTGATCTTGTTGATTTATGATGTGCAATTTGAAAATCTAGAAGCAAATTGTGGTGCCAACATCCACAATAAATCATAGAAATCAATCAACCACTGAAACCCTAGTGATTAAATGTAAATATGTAAAATGCCTGGTAGGAAAAGATAAAAAGATTACACAGAAAGTGGGACTTGGAGGGGCCTTAGCCTTACAATTTATAAGGAACTGAGCACCATACTCTATAGGTATTGTTGAGAAACAAATCACAACCCTTGTGTTTTAATCTATTGTACTTCTTATTTTAGTTTTTTTAATTATGGAATAGGTCTTATGTTGTCACAACAAAAAACATCAACAAAAACTTAGTTTTCTTTCTCGTGCTTGATGTGTGTGTGAATATCTCTACTTCACTGCAAAATTGGTATCAAAGCATAATTCTTTGGTATCAACGCTGGAAAAAAATCAGAACAGAGTCCTTTGAGAGCTCAAGAGTTTGAATTGAGTTGTTTCAATAATTTCAACAACTATATGGGTTTGATTTTCTAGTGAAACAATTATGATGTTTTGCCTTTGTGGGTTGTTGTTTTCTTGTTATCTTACAAAATAATGTTATAAGGTGTTCTAGAATGCTTACTTCCATATGCATGGGACATTTTCTTACAAAGAAACCAACTTTGGACACTAAAGAACTAATTTGTGCACTTTAACATGGATATGTTTGATAACATACAATAATGAAAAATCGTTGCATATTACACTAAACTGAAATGAAGTGAAACAATTATGATGTTTAACCTTTGTGGGTTGTCGTTTGCTTTCTTACAAAATGATGTTCTAAGGATATTCCAAAATGCTTACTTCCATATGCATTGGAGATTTTCTTACAAAGAATGAACCAACTTTAGAACTGAATAATTAATTTCTACATTCTAGCATAGATACTTTTGATAACATACAAGAATAAAAAACCATTGCATCTATACTAATTGATTTCCTAAAACAACCATAAAAGTCCAAAGGACCCTAAAATGAATTTTTCTCTCTTGTTTTATAATGTACATTACATATTAAACCTAGAGTTTGAAAGACAATACCAATCATGACAAATGTAATCATAGTTAACAACATGTATTAACGCTGACTAATATGAAAGGTGACATCAAAAAATAGAATAATGTGAAATCAAGTTTGATTCAAAGAATTTGGATAAGGAATATGTCCCAAAAATACATTGCCATTTCATTTCAAGCAGATCAGATCAAACCATTTGGTCTTAACCTGGGTGAGCAATACCTAATATCTCTTATAAAATTGCTAGACATTGTTATTTCATTTCAAGGAGGGAAAACCATCTTGTCTTAACCTGGGTGAGAAATACCAAATATCCATTATAAAATTACATGCCTCTTTGAAGCTTATGGAAACTATGGAAAATATCATGCGTTGCAATTAACTCTAGATATCAATATTGCTTTTTTTTCATATGTATGTTTCCCTTGAACAATGCAACCAAGGACAACCTCATGAAGAAACTTGATGAGGAAGAGACATTTTGATATGCAAAACTGACTTCATTTCTAGAATTTGAGAGAAAATTGAAAGATAAAAAAATATCAAAAAAAAAGTGGGAATCAAGATAATTGAAAATTATACGATAAAAACTCAACCAAAAGATACCTAAAAAGCTTTGTTGGTTATAACCAATTGTAAAACAGTTTTAATCGATAAAATGCATATAATTGTGAAAAATTCTTATTCAATCATCATAACCAAAAATCCTCCCTCATTACATTCCATTTTTTTAATTGCCACCACTCAATCCCTCAATCAACTTTGATAAAAAAAAAAACCAATTCAAACCAAATGGAATTTAAAAGTTCATAACCATTTGAACCCTGTAAAAAGTAAGTTGTCGCCATTTGGGGTTTTACTTGGCACAACAATACATCATTTCTCAACATGGGAAGGACACAATGCTATCCCAAAACAAGACCTTTTTGCTAAAATATTTTATGTAAAAGTAATTATTGGTTTTTAAGTCTTTTTTCATTGTTTGAAATGTTATTTGAATAATAGCATCCCGCATTTCTCTGATGATAGTACTACAATGGCATATCCCTATGATAGGATTTCATTCCAACAATACATTTCACCAATGGAATTACTACAGTGATGGGATTTGAATAACATCTCACATTTCTATGATGGACATACTGCAATGCAATGCATGTCCCTATGATGGGAATGCATCCAACATTATATTTCACCAATGAAAATACTGCAATGATGGGATTTGAATAACATCACAAAATTTCTCTAATGAAAATACTCCAACAATGAGATTTGAATAACATCCCACAATTTCTCTAATGAGAGTACTGCAATGACGTGTCTCTATGATGGGAATGCATCCAACAATATATTTCACCAATGAAAATACTCTAGTGATGGGTTTTGAATAACATTCCACAATTTCTCTGATGGGAGTACTGCAATGGCATGTCTCTATGATGGGATTGTTCCAACGATACATTTCACCAATGAAATTGTAACAAAATGGGATTTGAATAACATCCCACATTTATATAATGGGAGTATTGCAATGGCATATCCCTATGATAGGATTTCATTCCAATGGTACATTTCACCAACGGATGGAATTACTATAGTGATGGGATTTGAATAACATCTCACATTTCTTTGATAGGAGTACTACAATTGCATATCCCTATGATGGATTGCATCCAACAATATAATTCACCAATGAAATTACTAGAGTGATGGGATTTGAATAACATCCCACATTTCTCTAATCAGAGTACTCAGTACTGCAATGGCATGTTCCTATGATGATATTGCATTCCAATGGTACATTTCACCAATGGAATTACCACAGTAATGGGATTTGAATAACATCTCACATTCACATTTATCTGATGGGATCACTGCCATTTATCTGATGGGATCACTGCCATGGCATATCCCTACGATATGATTACATTCCAACACTGCATTCACCATTGAAATTACTACAGTGACATATGGTTATGAGATTTGAACAACATCCCACATTTCTCTAATGGGATTACTGCAATGGAATATCCCTATGACGGGATTGCATTCCAACAGTAAATTTTCCAATGGAATTCCTATGGTGACATATCAATGGATTGCATTTCGAAGATGGAATTGCATTCCAACAAAACAGTACCATGCAACTCACAAATGGACTTTCTTGGCAATATTACAGACGTAGATTAACGTAATTCTATAGATCAACTACAAAATGATTTCTATTTTTTTTTGAAAGCATGATACAATTATAACAACATCATTGTGAGCATAACATCAATGGCATCTTATAGTTTATAAGAACATCAATCATTCTTTGTTCCAAATCAATACAGTCAAGCTACAACATTTAAATTATTATTGAAAAAAAATTATTCTTTTAATATCCAAGGAAAGAGGATCCATACTTTTAATTCTCAATTATCAATACCTTGTTAGGAACATAAGTTTCTGTTGATATCCAGTAACATACATCAAACAACATTAATGTATACATTTTTTAAACACTTTTTGATACTAAATAATTGTCAGCACACAAGTTGCCAATCTTGTCCAACATACCATAACAAAATAGAATCATAAACATTTATATAAAACACCCTCCATCATTCATCAAATAATAAATTATTGACTAACAAGTCATGAAAACATAAGTTTCCAATCATCTGTCAACATGCCAACATGATATATAAAACAACCACCATCAATCATCAGATATGTTCTAGACCTAACAACTTAAATATCTTCCTTCGTGTTAAATGATTCAAGGGATCACACCCTAAGAAACCTCTTTAACCTGAGGAATTGTATAGGATTATTTTACAAGATTTCCTTGACAATTTCCATATGTATTGGAAATAAGAATAATATGATTTTCCAGACACCACCCTCTTATAGAGGGGAAAAAATGTAAAACTAGAATTAGTACAATTTGATTGCACCAAATGCAAAGAATATTAAAGCCATGAAAATTGCATGAATTGAAAATATTGACCAGTTACCCCACCCGCATACTTGTACTGCTTCTTCAACACCTTTTTTATTTCTACACATCATTATATTAAGTGATTAGGGCATTACACTAAAACTTCTGAATAGTTGTATGTCAAAAGCAAGAACAAATTAATTCACAATCATTAATAACATTTATTTTAATATGTAGGGTTACAGACACTACCTTCTTGATTGTTCCATATTGTTGTTGTGTGGCTATTAAGAGGAGATTCATTATTTGGTTCTACACAAAATTGTTGGATGAGTTTGAAAAACAAAACAAGGGGAATTGAAAAATTAAAAGTTTGATCAAGCTAAATTCCCTATTTTACCTCCCAATATGCTCTGAAAAGACAACAGGACAATTCAAACCTGGTATGTAGAGGACCATTTATCATGCAATAAATTTTCATTAAGAATCAATTAACAAAAGGTAACAGATTGCAAACCATACCACCAAGGATAAGATTGCTTATACTAGGTTCTTATAGGTGCTTTCCCCAAGCAGGTGTCAAAACTAGCCACCAAGGAAAAATACGAAAAATAAACAAACCTACCTGAAGAATGTCTATGAAGATGTTTCCATACTGGTCAACATTAGGATGGAAGCAAGCTTTCTCAAATTTCACTTGAGGCTTGAAGGGATAATCCACTGGAAAACGTAAAGACATTTTGTATGACAAACCTTCTTAAATAGTATATTTTACACCATTTATCGTACCAACCCAAGAGAACATGTTATTTGACTTTGGAAAAGATGCAATTCTAGGATCACCACTCACCTGATGATTGAAAAGGGATAATACAATAAAAAATGCATTCTAGGAAATAAAATAAAAGCACCACCAAAATATATGAAGGTGACATGGCAATTTAAATGCATGCTGCATAGATATTAAAATAATAATACAACATTAAATAAAACCCGCATAAACATGGTACTAGGCAAACTAAAGAATAAAAAGTGCCTACAATTCAGTTAGAGTGGTTCATATTTTTCTAGATTCCCCTCTAATCATTGCTCCCCATAAATGTAATAAAAAATAATTGTGGGACAATCATAAATAAATAATTGTAGAAAGTAAAACGTGTGCTCTGATAACATAACACAATTTAGATACCCAATTCATAAAGGCTGCTAATTCGATTATTCACGAAGAAGGAGCTAGGGAAGTATGATCATGAGATAAGATTGAATCTGCTCCAGAATTTTACTTAGTTCCATTAAGGCTGTTGAAACTAAAAAATTCAGGAGCATGCAGTTAAGGAAGTGTGCTCATGAGATAAGACTAAATCTGCTGCAAATTTCACTTTCTTCTTTGTTGTTAACCCTCTCTAAAAGGGAACTAGCCTCTATTAGAATCCTCAGAGCATGAAGTTAAGGATGTGTCATATCATAAGATCTCCTCTAAATTTTGCTTGGCAACTGTCTCTCAAAGGGAGCTAGTCTCTACCACTAAAGGCCAAGGAGAAAAAACAGTACCACACTGGTTTCCCAGCCAAACCTCTCATGTTCTATTTCAACTGACACTCATGAGAAAAGAGGGAAACCCCTCCATGGGGATTTTGTTAAGCCCTAATATTGGCTCATTACCACTTAATTGGGGCATATTAGATTAGTAATGTTATTTTATTTATGTCAGCTTTAGGCCATTAGTTGTAATTTAGATTAGTAATGTTATTTTATTTATGTCGGCTTTAGGCCATTAAACCTCCTAGTGTCCTATATATACCAAGGAGACATTTTCATTTTGAATCATCTTGGACTTGAACATTTAAGTGGGGTAAAAGGAGGTTTCCCCCTCGAAGAGGCTTATTATCTGAAATTATCTCTTTTTCAAGGTGTTGAGTACTTTTTCTGAGGTTTTTCTATGCTATATTTATATTTGGTTCTTAACATATGGTATCAGAGCTCAAGGTCTTGGGGTTTCGCTGCTACATATGAGACACCGTGGAATTTTCACTATAACTTTTTTTCTACAACGTTTCAGAAGGAACCGCTTGGAGGGTTTTTAGTAGATGGATCAAGGTACGTTGGGTTCAAAATTCAGCTCTTGAGGCCGTATAATTTCGGAGATACAACCTGTACAAGATAGGGTTTTGGAATGATCCTGAAATGAGTCATTGCGGAATTTTCGCTATAAAAAATTTTCTGTAACGTTTCAGACCCTGCACTTCGGAGGAAATTTAAAGAAATTAGTAATACAGCTGTGGTAAAAATTTCATATTCTGGGTCATCCTAAATTTGTAGATACACCTTGTGTAAGACAGGGTATCTGACTAGTCCTATTGACTAGTATCAAGAAGGTGTTCCAAGTAAAACAATCATAACTTCTTGATAGAGTATCCAAATTGAGTGGGATTGGTTGCATTGGATCGTGGAAAGTCTGTAGTATTTTGGGTGCGAGTTTAAGAATTTGATATCAATTATTTTGTGTGGGGCATTCTATACAAGTGAGATCTCCTGGAAAGGCCAAAAATCTGCAAGTTGTGAGGAAGTTACCGTAAATTCCACTTGGCACATCCAATTTTGATCAGACCTATGGCATTGCAGAGAAGAAATATCATAGAACTACCTAAAAGAAACTTTCATACCCAGAAGGGACGAAACTTGGGAGATAGAACAGAA
>JASDQU010279613.1:0-14795 GCA_032191745.1 Picea mariana
TGATATTTGTGATGGTTGACTCTCGAGGCAGATACTTCCCTTGAACACTGAGGCACAACAAAAAAAACATGACATGGACCAAAACATGATGATGTAATGGACATTGTGACTTTCGTCAGGTGACCCAAAGGAGTAATGAAACTCAGAGGATTGGTTCAGTGCATAGGTTCAGCGGATTAAAATGTATGCAAAGACAAAGTGTCTTGTTCAAGGGCGACCGTAAGAGCGACCTATCATGTTTTCAAAAACTACTTGGCTTGCTTCCTTCAAAAATTTCCCCCATCCAGATAGGCGAGTACCTCTTTTTTATTTAATGAGCTCGAGGAGGGTAACACATGCTCTAAATAACTCACCTTCGGTAAGTCCCTCTTCCTTTGTTTAACGAACTCGAAGAAGTAAGGGTTCGGTCCCATATGGGCCCTTCAATGTGTGATTTTAACAAGTCCAGAGAAGGAAAACTTGGTGGTTTTTCATGTTTAGAGAGTCTGAAAAGAACTTAAAGGCAACTCCAAGGTTGTCTTTTTTCGTAATATTAGTCTCGCGAGGCCAGAAAAGAGATAAACTACCACTCAAAAGAAGCCCTTTCAAACCTTTTAATGAGTGTGAAAAGAAGCAATATCACTCGACAATCTTTTCATGTTTAGAGAGTCTGAAAAGAGATTAAAGGAGATTCCAGGGGGTTCCTTTTTTGTATAACCTTTACGAGTCCAAAAAAGTGACAAAAGTCTACTCGGTTACATTCTCATGTTTTTGTGAGCACGAGAAAGAACAAAGACTAATCTCGGTATTGGTTTCATTTTTACACAAGCTTGAAACAAAATTAAACAATGCTTGTAAATTCCAAACATAAATTCCAAAGGTTGGGATACCCATGGATGGTCAGTACTCTACCCCCAGCTTGAAAAGCTAGTGGCATAACTCCAGAATGATAATCAAAGGCTGGAGACATGCCCCCCCAAGCTTCGATTCATTCACTGACTTTGAGGTTGTCACCAATTTCTGTACTAGATGGAGAAAAAGGATACAGGTGGATGAAAAGAAGGTTCAAATACAAGACCTAACAAAATAATTGACTCAACATCTACGATATCTAACGAAAGACTCGACCTGATGGGATAGGTGACTGTTTCATTTTTAACAAGCATGACACAGGAAAATAACTATGCTCAAGGCTCCGAGTTCAATCCCCAGATTTCTGTTTCATTTTTTAACAAGCGTGTTACAGAGAGGAAAACTATGCTCGTAGCCTCTGTTTCATTTTTTAACGAGCTTTCCACAGAGAATCGAAACTATGCTCATAACTGGTTTCATTTTTTAACAAGATTGAAATCATAAAACCATGCTCAAGGCTGGTTTCATTTTTTTAATGAGCTTGGAATAAAAAAAAACCACGCTCAAAGCTCTTCTTGATCATGGCTTCCAAGAGGATAATGCTATGGAAGTGTTATAACCCTAAATTGCACTATCCATGCTTACCTGGCATCAGGCCAACTCATTGCCCTTCATTCCCAAAGCCATGATGAACAGACTCTTCAAAAACCTCTCAAATCAAGTAACCCATGCCCTAACCCACTGCTGGGCGTGTTGGAACGCGGACATGCCTTATACTGCATGCATTGGAACGCGGGCTGGCCCACTACAGCCAACGTTAACCTAACAAAGCAAAAAATCAGGAAAGTTTCCGTTGGGACGAAAAGCTTTGGGTCAGTTAACTGGAACTCCCAACCATGCATGGCCGAGAGTTTTTCTAAAACCCTAGCTCCTTCTAGCCTATAAAAGAAGGGGTAGGGGTACTATTCAAAGGAAGGAAAATCATAGCAAAGAAACTCTGCCCAATTGCCGAATCTGTTTTGTCCCAACCCTTTATCCTTTCCTCAAGCTTTAGGAGAATTCAAGCAAAGCAGTTGGAGGAAAAAGAAGAGGAGGAGCCCAGGATCAGGATCAAGGAGCGGTGGCCGGTCTCTATAATCATTGTAAGTTGATTCATGTTGAGATTAATAAAAAGATACTTTTCCCTTCCCAAATACATGAGTCTTATATGTTTTATCTGATTTATGTTTAATCTCTAATCCTCTAGTAGAACAATAGCATGCATGCGTAGTTTTGTCTTGATTGCAGGATTGCTTTTTGGAAGGAGCAGTAGAAGCAACGGGATAAAGCTCAACGAAGGATCTACACCAACCGTCGATAAAAAGGTTAGTTGATTCTTCCCATGTGTGCATGTGAAAAAGGGTTTTAGATTCGGGGTAGAAGGTTAAAAGTAGTTTATGAAGGGTCATGATCTGCATGCAAGTTTAAGCCCTAGCTTGTTAGTCCGTAGGGTAGAATACCCCACAACAGGAAGGAAACCATGTCAAGGGACAAAACTCAGTTCACGCCTCCAAGAGACATTCACTGGATGAAAGAAACACACTCTGGAAGGAACTCATGTCGAGGGTTGCGATAAGGGTAAGGAGGTCAGGCTCCAATAGCCCTACTGAAGAGATCACCATGTCAACTGCCAAATCTAAGCCATCTTCATCAGCAACACAAGGCATGGGAGATAACGCCACATAATTGACCTGTGGCAGGGGCGATGTCGTCTACATATAAGAACCATTTAGGGAGGTCATCAAGTTGGTAATCAAGTCAGGACCAATGCATGAAAGTTGATCAATAGTCACCATTCTTCATCGTGCGGGAAAGATATCACACGAAAAAGAGTGGACACAATATCTTTCATGGAATAGACATAATATCGCCCAAGGAGTAAATCGAAATCCAAGGGGTCCTAGACTACCATAACATCAATAAAGACCGTTTTCCCTCCCAAAGTTATAGGAAACTAAGGAAGGAATCCTAAAGGGATATTGGTTCTTTTGTTAAAAGTGAACAAAGACTGGGTAACCGAAAAAATCTGAGAATAGCCCAAATCTTTCCAAGCAATAGAGGACAAAATACTAACAGATGAACCTTCATCTATCAATGCATGAGTAACATCCTGACCACAAACTTGTACTGTAATCTTGAAAGGAATGTGAGAGGGAAGACGAGGTCCAGTTAGCACACCCCAAAAAAAAATGATGGCCTCATTACTTGGAGGGGGTTTCACGGGAGGAGGAATACCCCCCAACATAGATTATGTATCAATGAGAAAAACATGGGCAGAATCGGGTTTACTCTCTAGAGGGAGAGTAGGATCGATTGATAATGACATCAAATTGACCACTTGGGTTTCACTCTTCAAGGGGAGAATGGGGTCGATAGGTGGAAATAGATCGACTGATTGGGTTGCACTCTCTAACAGGAGAGCGATATCGATCGAATATGGGATTGGATCAAACACTTTGTCAACTGGTTCAACTAAGGATGTGACCAGATTGATGACATGATAAATCGAACTGATCGATGAAGGGACCGGAGAAACCACTTTGCCACTCGTCAGAGGAGGAGTGGGATCGACCGACGATGTAACTATAGCAACCACTTTGGAACTCTTCGGATGAAGGGTGGGACTGAGCGATGACAGAATAGGATCAACTACTTCGGTTTCACTCTTTAGATGAAGAGTGGGGCTGACCGATGAAAAAACTGGATCAAATACTTTGGTTAGTGGTTCAACCAAGGATGAAACTAGATTGACCACCGGATCAACCAGATTGACTAGGGATGGAACCAGATTGACCATTCCATCAACTACTGATGGGTTGGGGGAAATATTACGATAACCAGTTGGAAGTTGAAGCTTTTCCAAAAGAGAAGAAGCCTTATCCATACGAGGACAAAGGTGAGAGTAATGATCACCTTCACATAACATACAAGAAAATTTGACAATTGTCTTATTCTTACCAGCCTTAACATCACTAGTTGACAGTGCGTCACCAACATGTCCAACAGTGGTCGATGACGTGGAGGACCAGATTTCTAAGACCTTGGGAATACCAGGGAAATCCCTCAGAAAGTGGTCACCCTTACAAAGACTGCAAGGGAATGTGGATTTTGGATTCTTCGTTTTAATCTTGTCGACCTCATCAACACTCCCAGTATGATTAACAATAGTTGGTTGCTTGGATCCAACATCTAATATTGTTGGAGGCTTGGTCCTTTTTGGGTTCTTCTTCTTCTTCTCTTTCTGTTTCTTCTTAGTCTTATCAACTTGTTTACTTGATTTAGATCTTTCACTAGGTGAATAAGGATAAAGGGAGGGATACTTAATGGGTGAAGAAGGTGAAAATTCAACATGAGGTTCATGTGTGGGTGGTGTACTTACATATGAAGAATTAGGTGCAGCTGAAGCACTGGGAAGATTCGAGATCACCAGAGTGGGGAACAACCAAACTGGTAATCCAATCGTGAGTCCTGAAAGACTCAGTTTGGAAATATACAGAGGACCAATGTTTCCAAAGGAAGGAATGGTGAAAGGTACCCAAGGACAAGGGATTCCTCCATTGGTACTCCCAGGAGTTGATGCCATTAATACTGACTCGACCTAAGGTCCACTAAGTAAAACAAACAACACACGCTATGAATCTAARAAGCAAACAATAAAAAAAAAAATCCCTATCATGAGATCAATATAGGAAGGGGCAGGGATAGAGTAGGTGGATCAGTTACGTTGGCAGTTACGTTGGCAACCTGCTTAAAGGACAAATGCCTTGGTGCAAGCTTCCATGCAGTAATTGTGGATTTACCCTCCAAGGAGCCCGAGTGAGTTTGACCAACATTTKTTCTAGGTACAATGATACTTCCCTTCACCGTCACCTTGTGTAAGACCCTCAATATTATGGCTACTAAGGTCACCAACTCCTAGTCAKCCCCTGGGCGGGTAYAGTCGACAGTCTAGATCGAAAATATGGGCAGGATAATAAGTTCGAAATCCTTCAAGAGAACTGAGGACAAGTGGACCGGTAGAATTCTAGAGGAACCTGAATGGATTCAGAGTTCACAAAGCACCGAGACCAAATGAAGACAATTGAACCTCAAGAAGAACCCCCAATATACGATCTAACTACTACAAACAGTTAAACCACAGAGGGTCAATCTTCGTAACTCTCCGGAACGTGACCTCGTGTGTAACCCCTGTGTGAGAGGGGGATCCCAGTAAGCTTATACGAAAATTGTATTTTCTCTCCCTATCGCAAGATGCTAAGTTTTTTTGATAGCTTTGGAAAGTTATCTTTTCACCTTTTAAGCTAATGTAGGTTTGCTAACAGGAAATGTAAAAATGTCTGATGAATTTTAGTTTAGCGCTTGATTTTAAGGTTGTTTCTTACTCAAGTGGAAAATGGCATGGACTAAATGATGTTTTAACCAACTCTAAACAATGCAAAGAAATGAGAATGAAAACATTTCACTTCGATGAAAGCTATATTATGAGAAGGAGAAAACATTTATCATTCCAGATGCACAATGTCCCAAAATGCCCAAAACCATGCAAGCTAGTTTCACTACCCAAAATCAATAATGCAACTATATTCTTTGTTTGATTCTAATGTATAGAGAAATTAAATACAAATCCTTCAATGCTCCACAACATTCAATCAGGAGGAAGAGTCAATTGCAAATGCAAAAGACACGAAGCGACAAATGTTTCAAACAAAGTAGGCACTCAAATCAATGAGAACTGAAAGAAAAAAAAGTAGAAACTTGTCCTAACAATAAMTCAATCATGGMTTCAACAAATGACAAACATTCATTGAGCACAAGAAGATGCAGAGAAGAATCCAAGAAAAGACAGGGAAAAAGAGAAATCACTCAAATTGTCTCGACAAAACAAGTAGCTAGAAAGGGAAATTTCACATTTTTGAAAAAGTTTCAAGTTCCAATCAAGACAATAAGRAGTTATAAGAATAAAAAATMAACCTAAATAACTTCACAAACCAATCACAAAGTCTAGGTAAATACTTCGACAAAACAAGATGAGAAAATCTGAGCAGAAAAGGGMAAAACTCCTCCAAAAAGGATCCCAACGCTCCATGTCTCAAGGGTACAGAGTGTTGCAATGCTCCCTAAATCACTGTAGGGGAGTTCTAGCCCCCTGATATGGCCTACAGGGGAGCGTTGGTCCACCCAAAAATTCAAAAAAAGGTCAAAAAAATGAAGAAAAACTCACCTAGAATGCATGAAAATTGGTGAAATTGCTAGTGAAGGTAGGAGAAGGATAATTGATGATGATCAAACAGTAAAAGTGATCTGAAAGGTGGGAAAAAATAAGTAAATACAATAGGAATTGTTTGGGAAAAATAACCTCAAAGATCAAATGGAACAATGGATAGATCTTTGAATTTCCTTACAACTTTCATTCAACCAGATGACTGAAAAAGCAGTAGATCGACTCCAAATCTCAGGGAAGAAGAGTGACTCAAAGTAAGGAAGAACTATGTCAAAAATCCAAACAAAAAATCATCAATTCTTAGAAATCAAAATGTTGGAGGCCAAAGCAAGGACACACTGAGATGGTATTCACCTTGAGCAGATGAATCAACAAAAAGTAGACTCAGAGATCAACTCCCAAAAGTTTTTTTAATAGAAAACAACCAGCGCTCTGGTGTCAAGGGTACCAGAGCATTGAAATGCTCTATGGGATCCTTCAAGGGAGTGATAATGCTATGATAGTAGAGGCAGAGGAGCGTCGGGCTCTCAGAAGAGAAAAATATTGCCTAGAACTCAAAAAACTCAGGAAAATCCAGAAATTGAGTGTGTAGGGGATGAATCCAAGAGCCAACAACACATCTAAGAATTAGAAACACATCATGAATAATATCTGAAGGTGATAAAAGGCTAAAAACAAGATCAAGGAAGGAAACCAAAACTTAAATCTTCATCTCCCCAGTGGAGTCGCCAATTTTTGTTACAGGAAAATCCCCCTACGAACAGGTGAACTTCCTCTTGGATCTATACCCCTATAACCAAGACAAAAAGATGACAAATTTGATCACTGACATCCCTTTAAACCTACCTAAACTAATCTATATAGAAGAGGAAGAAGATGTACCTTTTTATGATGTTTTTCCTCGCCTAGTTCCAAGTTGAGCTCCGATCCACAAGCTCTTCAACAGGTCTTGCAATCCAATCAAAGACAAAGCATGCTTCCTATTCTACTACGATTAGTTTGAAACTAGATCTATCCATTAAATACAAGTTCATGCAGGCATACACAATATTCAAGGAAACAGGCCAATCACATGTATTAATGAGAACTCAATAGAGATATTTACATACCTTTGATGTAGATGCAGTAGCCTCACCAAGCTCTGCTTGTCCAACCCCTCACTCAAATGATCCACAAAAAAAATGACTATGCTTCATTGATTATCTCCCGTATGAGATCCTAAGCTTGATGCCTTCAATGTGATCCTTTCCTTATGAGATCATAAGTTTGGTATCTCTAAAACTCCATGTATTTCTTCACCATGAGGAGGCCTCCTTATATAAGCTTGGAGAGACCCAACCACCTTAGAGATTCTTGGGATAGGTCGAGGATCCTTCTCCATCAGTTGTAGATCTTCCCTAAGATCCATCCTTAACCTCAGATTTGAATCCAACCAACTCCAGAGATGAGGGGGATTCTCCCCTGATTTTCCTCAACAACCCAAGATTTCCTCAAACATCCCAATGCTCCCCCATAATGGGGCACATAGTGTTGCAACTCTCCCCCAAAGGAGGGCAAGGAGAGYTGGCACTCCCTGACAGTGGGTAGGGGAGCGTTGACACTCCCTGACAGTGGGTAGGGGAGCGCTAGCCTTCAAAATTGATTTTTATGTGGTTTTCTTCATGGTAAAAGATTTGTTCTCTTTGTCATGTGATTTCTCTTTATTAAACCARTATTTGAAGTGTCCTTGTGACATCATTCGAGACAGGACATAGGAAATATGACTGTATGATGTCCGTGACACTTGCGACACTTATGGCTAAAATGTGACACTTACGACACTTGCAATGATGACATTAGGTCATCATTGAAGTGATTAATTTTGATGTGTAACATCCCTGCAACCAAGTTAAAAGGATCCTCCARCCTCCTTGCATCTTTTAGAGGATATGTTGAGAATAATATCAAGAAAAGAATGGAACTGATTACTGAGGCGTGGGAAACATCACAAACCATGACTTCCCTTGGAACGAGGGAACATAGTTTGCTCAAACATTTGCAGGCGGATTTAAAATATGAAGAACATTTCTATTTAGACATGGTCCTTCCTTTTTCCACCATTGTCAACAACATGACAGAAATGAGAAGAAGACAACAAGATCGCCCATCCAAAAACCAGATCGGTCAATTAAATGCATGTTGGAAGGAAAAATTGAAGAACCTGCATCTCATTGTCCAGTCATGTGAACAAGCCATATCAAAGAAAGAAAAAATATTCTCAAAGCTTACCAGAATAGACTTAGCTGGAAGGACCAACGACTTCCAAGACTCCAACTTAATCGTCAACTCCTTTCCCTTAACTAAGCAAGCCTTTGATAAACAGGTTGATATTTTTAAGGCATTGTCTTTGGAAAATTTTTATAGCATCCTTGAATATGGTCAAGATAACGTCGACAACTGGCTAGTCGACTATTCAGTACGTAAGGAGGAAACTTATCAGGGTCTATGTAATCTTTCTATCGACTTCAGGGAATTAGAAAATGAACTTTTCAACAAAAAAATATGGAATGAGATCAACATCGCCCCAATGAGAAGCTACATTGAAAAATGGATCAAAAGGGAATTGAAGGAGGTCATCGATGAAAGGCAACAGAAAGTTGTCACGATTCTAGTGGTCGTCGACGACATCAATGAAAAGGTATCAACAAGCAAATAGAAAAAGGGGTCATATGTACCATCACTGTAAGTCTATACTGATCACGTCCTACTTTGTTTATCAACCCTGTTATTCAACTTTTTTAAATATAAATGTCTAGCCAAAGACTTATGCCTTTCAATTTATTCTTTTCAGGTATTACACTCTACCGTCATCGACTTCTTCTTTCTATAGTCCTATTTCTTGTACATATTTCTCTTATGGTCCGCGAGAGCCCCAATCCTAGTCTATATGACAAACACATTTAAATTTCTAGGAATATGTAACATACAATATTATTTTTTGATATATTTCAAATAAAACTATTTTTAATCTCCTTTTATATTTATGTCCTCATAAATTTTTATCTTCCACTATGCTTATGGTCCACGGGAGCCCCAATCCCAATGTATATGAAAAATGCATTTAAATTTCTAGGAATATGTAACTTTTTTGATATATTTCAAATTAAACTATTTTTTATCTCCTTTTATATTTATGTCATCATAAATTTTTATCTTCCACTATGTTGAATGTCAAGAAATTGTATTTATTTAATTTGACTGTAACTTTTTTTTGTCCTGCCACATATAGAGACAAAATAGACATAAATTTTCAGCATAGCAAAATAGATTATATACTTTCATAAAATAAATGGGACTCTAGAGGCCACGTGTCATTTACTGCATGGATACCACCTATGCTTCATGCTGCTTGCCACATCTCCATTGTAGTTTTCATCTGCTTCCGCTACTTTTTACCATTCCTGTGCATTTATTCCTAATTCAACCCGGCAGGGACTACGCTGGCACACATCACTTGCTTTTATATAAAAATAAATATTTATATGGTATTCTTATATATAAATGATTGAGGTGTCACTAAGATATTTTTAAAATTTAACTTAACGAAATAAAAATTAATCCCACGATGATTAACTAACGTGCTATCCATGAACCACTATATTACATTATACTCGATATTTATATAATAAAGATTTCGCTTAAAAATTCTCATCTAATTGCATGAGATAGCATCGCTTTCGACTATGTCCTCACAATCATAGTGTGGCACTCACTGACCGCATTTCATAACAAAATTTTCAAACATCAAACCATTCATGGTTATGCCAGTGAATTGCATTTTTCATATATATAGGGTATAAATTTGACTTTCACTCCTATATCCTACCCATCAAGTAATTTTTTATGACCGGTTTTTTTTTTTAACTTCCCTTTTCGTGAATTTTAATTTTTAATTTTTAATTTTGTCTCTCATTCGAAGATTAGATTACCAATTTTGAAAATCACCAAATAAGAGGTTCCAACTTCTTTCTATGCCTCAATTCCACATAGATCCAATCATTGTACAAAAACAATCGACCAAATACTAAGTAGTATGCATGAAATGATGCCAATATAGCTAAAGCCTATGGGAAAAGGGAAAAAGTAATTATTAATGGTTGTAATAATAATAATAAAAGTTATGGATTGCAAAATTTGAAATAATTATAGTTATTAATATWATAAAATAATAAATATTACTTAATTATTTTAGATTTKCTTTTTTAAATAGCAAGTACTAATGTTTTMWAAAATAAAATAAAATAGAGCTTGTGAGAGGTGGGTCGAGATTAAAAATACARGWYRRAAGGTATTTAAATGTAGATTATCAAAAACCAAATATAATGAGAAARTAAGTGKGCAAKAAGATGTTTTCTAGCTTTAGCAAAACAAAGACAATTTCCATCACTGCAATTGCAATTTAATATCAATGAGCCTTACCCCTCAGGTGTTTCTAAATCCTTGATCTTTTCTTCCCTCTCAATATTCACTTTCCAACCTAGAGGATGTGATACCGTCCAATTTCCAAAGAATCCCAGTGACTTGTAAGTTGTGAGTGTGCATGTGTGCACCTGCATAGCTTGTGCTATAATATTTGTAACTTATGTAATGTGCTATGCATGCAAATTGCAATTTTCTACCTCCATCTGTTATAGAATTTGTAACCATGTACTATGCATGGCATTTTCTATAGACTTTATAACTTGTGTTATGTATGCCTTACACAAAAATCAACATCCAAATTTAGGAAATTGTTACTATATTATATTATATAATATATTGTTATTGTGTGTGTGTGTGTGTGTGTGTGTGTGTGTGTGTGTGTGTGTGCATAAGAAATTGACGATTTCAAAAATTAAGTAAACATCAATAATGACATGTAAATTTAAAAATTACCAGTATTTGATGGTTAAAAATGGAAAAAAGGGGTAAATACCGGTCAAATTTAACCACTGAATCTACTATAGAAAACTTCTTAAACACCACCTCTATTTAACTTCATAACCACCACCCTCACGAGGTCGAAAACAACTCAAATCTCGGTACCCACATATATTCCATAGTTACCATGCTCGAATTCGAATACGATTCAATACAGAAAAAATTCGATCGCCTGGAAATTTTTGGGAGTATACATATTACAAATATAAAAACATGTTATTTATTTAAAAATTTAGAAAATATTCCAATGTTTTCAACTCCTTGCCCTGACTAGACTTTATTAGTATTTTTAGCAGAAATTTTGTTCATATATATAATGTTGTATAAATCAGCCCATAAAAAAATAAAGAGACATACACAGTCTTTGATTTCCACTAATGTTGTATAAATCTTGCTTTTTCTCGCTCCTTTTTTCTCTGCTTATTCTTATTCTTATTCTTCTATTGGACCCCCAATCGATGCACAGGGCATGTTGTTTCTCATGACCCATGTATGAGCCTATGAGCCTGAGTCTAGATTCTACTACTTTTCCCACCATACCCCAACTATCTATATCACCCACCATCTCTATGGTATCAAGGGAAAAAATATATGTAAGGAGGTCAACAAACACCTCCTTGGACCGTAGATTAAAATACTAAGTAACCCCAAAGTAGATATTATTAATTTAGTAAAGGCGAGATGACATGGAAAGGAGTCAGCTAATAGTCAGATCGATCAGGACTGGGGAATGATACTATCTCTCCTACTCAATATCCCCTTCCCGAAGATGCTCAATTCACCCGGTATGATGGTGCTTTACTTTGTGTCAATTTGTTGTTGCATGTTCAAATAAAAAATCAACTAAATGACTAATTGAATTCATTTGGCCAAAACGAATGCCCACAAAATCCTCTCTCAAGAAAATTGAGATCTTATCTTGTATCGAATAAAATTTGACGTATTAGTGGTCGAATCAAACCAAATTGTTGAATTTCTGAATTCTTCATCCTGATTCGGATGAATTTGGTAACTATGATATATTCATGTCTCATTATGTGTACACAAACAAATGCAAGTATTTGATGATAATGTCAAGAACACACAATGTATATTGGTCAATCAAAGGAAGGATTGGCGTGCCTATGAGCACAGATCCAACCATGTTCTGCAACCATTTTCCACCAAACATTCATCTTAAAGTTCAATTTAAATGTTATGTTATATAATATACCATAACATATGTTATGTTATATAACATAACATAAAATATTTATATCCCACCAATTCTATTAGTTTTTTCAAAAATTCAAGGATTCAATGATCAAAATAGAAGAGAAGTGGGAATGAGGGGATGTAGGTACCTAGGACTTGTTGTGCACTGAATATCCTAGTGACATCTTTGTAGAGTATCCTATGTATCAATTCCTTTGCAAAATGTGATATCGACAACCAACGATCACTTGATAACCGAAGGCATCCACAGAGGACTACCTCAAATTTATCCTGCGGTGTCTCACCCACAAAAGGGGCAATTCCACTCAACATTATGTACAATTGATCACCCCCATGCTCCACACATCCACTTTCTCACTGTAATCCTTCCCTCCCAACACCTCAACCACGTAGTAAGTAGTACCAATGATTCCTTTCAATAATCCTTTCCCTGCATACATCAATGTGAGAATTTTAACCATGGGATTCATTGATCTATACCCAAAAATTTCATAGACTTGTATGACAAGGGAAGGGGCAAGTATAATTATCATACCTGGAAAGAAAAATCAGGCTTGGCCAAATTCTTCAAGCTTAATTTGAGTGAGGGAATTTGAATCATCGGAAAATAGAATGTTGTTAGGTTTTATATCTCGATGGGTGATTACCATGGAGTGGCAATAACTAATGGCCTCTATGAGCTTCTGTAGGATGGTGGTGGCCTCCTCTTCCGAGAAGGGTACTGTATTCTTCCTACTAACGATTTTTTTCAAACATATCTCTGGATGAGAACATCTCCATAATGATATGTACAAAGTCATCATCCTCATAAGCCTCATGAAGGGAAACCACACCGGGGTGATCAATGACATACTACATGATCTTGATGTCCTTGTGGAGGCATTCTCCGTTGATGAAATCATGAAGGAGATATTATTTTTTATGGTCTTGCAGGCAGCATGTTTCCCACTTCGCTTATTCAAATTTCAAACATCTCCTTATCACTCCGAATCTTCCTTTTTTGATCACTTCCTCTTGTAATTGGTAGTTTTGAAGGAAGGTGTCTATGATGACTTGTCGACTCTAATATATCAATTTTGTTTGGAATAAAATGAAATGAGGTTGCAACTCATGTAGGTGAGGAGTGGGTAAGTGATAACTTACAATCCATAAATTTAGTAACATGTGCTTGTTTGAATTTACTGTAGGGAAGGAAAGGCATGTCATATCTCTTATGTGATGGAATGAAACATCTTGGAAATCACAAAGTGGATATCCATTAGTGTTTTAAATCTTTTGAGGCTTGGTATGTGTACCCTTTTTTGATTGGAAAATGATGCCTCCAGGAAATCTTTGTATGGCTTTGGAGTAGTGATCAAATTTGAAGGGTTGGCCTTAATTTTAGTTGGAAAAGCATATAATCATCAAACCCTTCAAGGATGAAAAGTTATAAAAATAATTTTAATTCAATTTACAAATGTAAATTAAGTAAACCCTTCATTAAAAAAAATGAAAAAATAAAATACTATCCTTCCAAATCTTTACACTCTTAAAAAATTAAATAATGGTTATGTAAAAAGTTGTAAAATTTCAATAAAACTTCACAAAAAAATAATTTAACAATTCACATTCGTAATATTCAAAAAATTATTGTTATTTTACATAAATGAATACACTTTAATAAACAAAAAAAACAAACACATTATCCTTCGATCCATTTGATATTCTTCAGAAGTATTAGAACTTACATCATTGAAAACATGAATCTATTTGCCCATTGGAAGAGGGTTTCTAGCTTTCATTTCCATATATCATAAATAATATTACATTCTACCTCATTTAGAGCATGAGGTGCACTGGGAGAGAGAAACATTAACATATCCAATGTTTCCAATGAAAGTCTTGATCTATCATCATTTTTTATCTTGTTTACTTTTAAGAAGCCTCTTTCACACACATTGGTGTACTTGCTGGAATACTAAGAATATCTAGACATAATCTCATCAAACATGAAAATCCTTCAAACCATTCAAATTCATTTCCACATAGATCTCATGCTCCAAACATATGATTTTTTTTGGTATGACTTATATATAGTACACACAAATTCATCCATTTCACCCAAACATTTAGCAGTCTTTACAATAGGTGAGTCTCCAACATTAATTTTTTCACATACACATTCCAACCATATTTTTGTTTGAGAGTCTCTATCATTCATTCCTTCATAATAATGATGAGGACTAAAAAACTTAGTAGCATTAAATATAGGTAAATCTATGAACCTCTTATCTAGAGATTCAATCATCTTCATAACAAAACATTTTCCCAAAATAATGAAATTATCTAGTGTCCGTGATATTTGACAAAGTTTCAAACCTCAATGGATTTAAATGTACCATACATGTGCTATGTGAAAAATCAAGAGTTGTTCCTTGTGCTTTAATTAAAAAAGAGGATATGTGCATTGCACCTACCTCAAATATGCCTTCTAAAAACCTATTTACAAAGAATGCTAATAGTAACATCTAAAGTAGTGCCAATAGAGGTA
>JASDQU010279614.1:3805-14793 GCA_032191745.1 Picea mariana
CTTCAGTGATCGAATGATATGAATCCGTCGAAAGAGAGAAATTTTAAACTACACGCAGTAAAATATTGTATTATTGATGACCAACTATACTGGAAGGATCCTCTGGGTTTCTTGTTAAGTTTATTAATAGAATTTGAAACAAAGGGGATCATAAACAAATTCCATGAAGGGGTGTGTGGAGGACATCATGCCTGGAGGGAAACGACCTACAATATTTTAAGAGCTAGATATTATTGACCAAAGTTATTTATTGACGTGAATTCCAAGGTCAGAGCCTGCAACTCTTTCCAACTATTCTCTGGTAAGAAAAAACTTCTTGCACTACCTTTAATCAAAATCAAAGGAGAATCTCCCTTTCAACAGTGGGGTCTATATTTCATTGCAGAAATCCATCCACAGTCAAGAACACAACATAAATGGATTTTTAACGCCACCGATTACTTCACGAAATGGGTCGAATCCATTCTGACTAGAAATGCTACGGACTCAGTGGTAATAAATTTCTTAGAAGAGAAAATCCTATAGATATTTGGTTGTCCACGAAAAATAGTCATTGACAATGCCCAACCTTTTAAGTCTATGGAAATGATGAGTTTTTTCCAAAAATATAACATTGTGTTAGGACATTCCACAACCAATTATTCTCAAGGCAATGGGTTGGCCGAATCATCCAACAAGAGCCTAATCACTATAATAGAAAAGGCGTTGACAAAAAATAAGAAGGCTTGGCACGTTCATTTTAAATACGCCTTATGGAAGAATCAGATCGGCACCAAAAAATCAATAGGTATGTTTCCTTTTCAAATGGTTTATGATACTGACGTCGTCCTCCCTATCAATCTCGCTCTTCCTGTGATAAATCTCTGGCAAGATGAAAATGAAGATCCAAATGACATTAAGAGAAGGATAAATCAAATAATAGAAGTCCAACAAAATAGGGCCGAAGTAGATGATAAACTTCAGAAATGCCAAGATAATATGAAGGCCCTTTTCGATAAAAAGGATAAAGACAGGGAATTTCTTCTTGGAGATCTAGTTTTAAAGTGGGATGCTAGAAGAGAAGATGCAGGGAAACATGGAAAATTCGACCACCTCTGGTTAGGACCATTTATGATTGCAATTGCTGAAGGAAAAAATTCCTTCTTATTGGAAAACCTCGATGGAAAGATTATTGACGCTCCTATCAATGGGCGTTACCTAAAGCATTTTATGCAATAATCATTTTTCAGATTTCCATTGTATATATCAGTTTTGGTTTCCATATTTCAGTTTGCAATTTTATTTTTCTTTTGTAAATTATCTAAATTTTACTTTTACTGTAAACAAATTAGGTTTAATGGATATCATGAAAGAAAAATATAAAAACAGTTGTACAACATATCATTTCTATCCAGTGGAATTTTCTGACATTTCCCATTTTTTATCTTCTTGCAGAATACATACTGTTTGATGAGAAATGAGGAGGTATCAGAATCCAACCCTTAGTTTTCAAAAAAATTGTTTTCTCTCAAAACAGGTAATGAATTAATAATTGGTTTGATTGAAAATATAAATGAAGTCCGAGGTATGAACTTCTATACTTATTATTCAAGATAAAATTTTAAAGAAATCATATCGGGTGTAAACGAGGTTCTACTCAGGTAAATATAGTCCCCTGATCAAAGATCGGAAAAATATAAATCTGTAGATTAATTCCAAATCATTATCCAAATAAAATAAAAATAAAACAAAAATGAAATGAAAAGAAAAGAAAATAAGAATAAAAAGGGGCTTAAAAGAGAGAAGCTTGATAATCAAGAAGTGAACTTCTGTGGAAATGAGATTCTTTTCTGTCAGACCCTCTGAGTCTCATTCTATTTCATTTTGCCTATATTTGATATTTTACTCTATTCTGATTTTCACTACCTGTCCTTAAGTCTTCATAGAAAGAAATAATTTCACCCTTGACTTTGAAAACTTAAAAACATATCTCCAAAACAAGGTCAGGCGAAAATCTTTATGTTCCTTTGATTTTAACTAAAAGAAAGTATGTCTAGGCTAATCCTGATAACTTTAGCTCTTCTATCAGATTTTAACTGATTAATTTGCTCAAGGCAAATCCATGGAAAATAAAAAATTACCATGAAATCTTCCCTATAGGAAAAGATGCATTGAATATCGGGAGAGAATTAGTTCAGGGTACAATAAAAAATTGTTAACAGACCTTCACTGTAAAAGTTTAAGTAGATATCATCCCTTGTATGATACATACAAATTGATTGCCCCCACTTCAAAAATATAAAAATATAAGATAGATGGTGAAAGGAAATTCGTAGTTCGATTGCCCCCATTTTGTCCAAAAGAGATGATGAAAGGAAATTCATGTAATGATTACCCTCATCTCAATAAAATGTAAAAATGATAATTGAAGTGGTGAAAGGAAATTCAATGGGAGATGTAGATAACTTCATCAGGGTACTGAACAGGCTCATTGGCAGTGAAGCAATATCTATGATATCTGTAAGGCTTTCATACATGTATAAACATACTCTGGTATCTAGTTCTCTTTTCGTTAATACTTACATTCTAAATTGACAAGGGTTTCCCTTAATAAATTTTTAAAATTACTTTTCCTTGATGCGAACGAAATCGGCCAAAGTTTGATGTTCAGTTAAAGTTGTCTTTATTATCTTAACCAAATATAAACTCAGTTTTAGGAAAAGGAAATTATTAATAGCCTAACTTGAAATCAATAATTGATGTGTTTTCAAGGTTTTCTGAGATTCGGTTAAATTTCAAAAAAATTCTCTGTATGATTATTCCCCAAAGGTGTTTCTCATAAATGCAATGATGACTCCATTTACCCAATAAAGGCACTTGGTCTACTTTTCTTCCACGCCTCGCAGAGAGATGCGATCCCTAGATGGATCCTATGTTGGAACACATATAATCCTAAACTTTGAGCTTTACTTTCTCAACTTCATCTTTACCAAAGTGGCAACTTAGAAATCAAATTTTGAAGTTTAAATCAAATTTATTTATGGTCATAAGGCGCGCATGATATCCTCCGATGATGAAGTTCCCCCGTTTGATTGAACGATCCCTTTTTTCCCCAGAGTTTTGGAGTCACATGATTGTTAAAGAGTCAAATCACTAAAGGTCGCTTCGAAGCTTCGCGCTTCGAGCGTTTCGATAAGTCTTCAATATTAAAGTCCTAAAACTCGAAAGTGTCCGTTATCACATTTTCATAAACCTTTAAAGGAAACGAGTCATAGTATACGTGTATCTTTTGAGTCTTCCCTAGGTTGACACGTGGAATATATTTCCAAAATTTTCATCTAAAGATTCATATGATTCTAAGTAACACGTGGCACCCCCTGGTCTCGACATGTCATCTTTGACATGTCACTATGGGAGATGTCCTTTTAGAAATATAACAAAGAGCTAACTCACAAATCCACGAAGCATTAAAATGACGAAATATTAAATCTTAATTAATTAAGTTAATCTTGGTCAAAAGATAATTATGACTTTGCGCTTCAGAGTTTGGACCATTACCCTTCATCATATACTAAAATATCTGAAGTTCGAGTTTTCGAAGCACCAGAACTTAAATAGGATTAATTAAAACTTAAAAGCGATTATCGGATAATTAATCATTTCGCAGTTTCGGGTTTCACGGATTTCTTCTCGAGCTACATTTAAGAATCTCGAAGTCTGAATACCCGAAAGCACTTAAATTTAAACATGATTAATTAATTTTTTAAAAGAGATTATCTCGTAATTAACCTTTCGTGGATTCGTGATTGGGGAAATTTCGACTCAGTTTCATATGAAACTCCCGCACACGAACCGCTGATATTAATGAAATTTATCACAAATCGATGGTAATGATTTTTAGCATAGAATGCGGATTGCCAGGTATAATTTCCCATTAAGATTAATAAATTTTCTGTCAATGAAGGCATAATCGAATCAATGCACTTGATGTGAATACAAATGCTTGATTTTGAATTTCATTTTCATCTTCTGCAAAGTAGTAAGTTTAATCTGAGTAAGAAGCTCACACAATTTCCTCTACAACATGTATCCGCGTTCTATTTCCGATATCATGGAACCACGGAAGATGATGAAGAAGACTGATGCAACTAGTGGAGGTTCAAATCTAAATGTAGGCATTCTGTCAGACACTGCTCCGCGAGCTATAGACTCGGTTAGATCTTGGACAAAGGTGTTCAAGATTTTGGAACATGAGATTATAAATTGCTCAGAAGATTCTGGCGATGAAGTGAACGACACTCATGAAGCTAAACTCGGGGATATAGCTCAGTTAGAGCTACACAAAATAGTTGCATGATCGAGACTCATGTTGTATAACGACATGATAGGCTGGGCCCTGGAAAACGTCAACGTCCAAACCAAGGGAATTTTCAACTCTCAAAAGGTTGTTGTTCGGTCTTTTCGACCAAAACACATACAAGTAATGTATAAGCTATCCCTCGATTTTAAATATAATTACAACATTGCATTCATGTTGGATTTTGAGAAAGAGGAGTGTATACAATATGATAAAATCTATCCTGATATAATCAAGTCCTGGTGGGGGCAGCCAAAGAAATTTAGAGCCGATGCTCCTGGCATGTATGCCACAATGTCGTTGGATACCCACATGATCTATGTAGATATGATGCTATGTATACTATTCGGGAAGAAGAGCCCCACTCATTTCCCGGTGTAATGGGTGTCGATCATGCATGAGGTGGCTGAGGGCTACGCTTTAAACTGGGCCAAAATTTTATCAGACAATTTGGTTAAAGAAATCACGGAATACAAATTGGTGAATTTAAAGGGGAAACCCACCCCTTTCTATATGTTCGTGTATATCATAGATGATATCTGCTTCATAACCCATTTTTCACTGATGAACTGGAACCTGACCAACACTAAACCTATTCACTTCTATCACTTTAAGTTGTGGGAAGACAAGGTCAAATATTTCTTCTATGAAATCTGCCACCATGTAGTGGTGCCCATTCATATAGCTTTATATGGTTGCCCAACCCCTCGAATTTCAGACAGAATCATGGGAAAGCTAGGAAAGATAGCATATTGGTTCATCGAAGAAAACTTCTCCTACATCAGGGTTTTTGGATGCTTAGTCCCTCCCCATGCTCTCCCAAGGTTTTTACCAGACCATCTATTATGCCGAAAAGTAGCTTATCAAACAGTCACAGGGGGAATCAACAAGGAGCTGAAAGCATCCCAAAAAATGGTATGGCCTACCTTCCCTCTCCAAGTTAGTATGTTTTCATTATTAGACTTTGGTCACTCCAAAGTTGAGGCTGTATCTTTGGAGGATGTCAAGTTGGTTGACATTGAGTTTAAAAGGAACAACCCACACAAAATTGTGGAAAACCACCTGGCCCAATACGCCCTTAAGAGATATGTGCATGAAAAATTCCCACATGATGAAATATTCAGAGGAGTCAAATATTATGAGGAAGTACTGAACAAAGTCCAAACCCTGTCCCTAGATCAACATGCCATTTTCCTCATTTTGCAAAGACACAGAAAAAACAACTTGCCAAAAGTACTATAGAGAGAATCGACAACTACTTCACCTACACAGGAAACTATACCCCCAGGTTTTGAAGCAGGGAAATATGGTAAATAGGATACTGAGGAAAACCCAAAGAATATCGAAGTTTCAATGCAAGAATTGCAAGATTCATTATCAATTCCATTAGGCCCTCAAGCAATGGCTCACCTCGAAGATTTCCTAAATCAAGGTCAAGATACATGTCCTTCTACACCTGCCAAATATGTTTCCCATACCGCTGAGAAACAACCATCCATGGAGATAGGTACCCCTATTACTTCATTGACACCGTTGCAGTCAATCGGGAATCCTGGTTCCAAAGTCATTTATGTGGGTGATATTACCCCAATATTTCCTGAAGAGATGCCCCCTTAAGACTTCTTCTTCAACAAGAAACGAAGGGCCATTGTCAAATGAGAAACACATCAGAAACATGGAGCGATAGTCAAAAGGAAAAGAATGGTGTACGATGGACAGAACTGAGATGATACAGAATTCGCAAAGGAAGTTGCAGGTTCATTGGGCACTTTCACCACTGCTAATAAATGGTCTGTGGAAAATTTGGCCAAACAACTGCAACAAAAGTCCATGCTGGTAGAGAAACTTCAAAAGAAAATACACACAACTAAGAAAACTGTCTATAATAGAATGAGTCGAGACTTCAAGCAGACCAGATCATATGATAAGCAACAAACTCAACAACTCCAGGCCAACTTTGATGAGCTCCAAAAGAATTCACAGTTCAATCAATGATTCGTCACCCAACATGTTGAATTAATAAAACAATTGCAAGCTAGGTTGGAGTTGACCAAAGGTACCTCAGTGGATATCTCGACCTTCCATATTCGAGCATTGGAAATAAATGAAAACTGGAAAATACTTAGCAAGATATTTTTATGAAAGTTGATGCCATCCAGAATTGCTACCAGGCGATAGATATTTCCCTGAAAGACATCTACATCAAAGAAAGAGAATCTTTCTCAACTCGATTTAAGTTTCAAGAGGACGTCTTATTGGTACGAAAGGATGATGTTTTAGATTTTCATCCGCTTTTTCTTTCGGAACAAATAAAAGGTGATATGGCTTTAAAGGCATAGGAAACAAATCTAGAAGAAAGCAAAAGACTTTCCAGAGAGGTAAATGAAGCTTGTATAGAAGAGTTGGCATCACTAGACAAAGGACTAATTGATTTTGAAGGAAATGATATTTCTGAAGCCCTGGGTCAAATTGATATAGCAAAGAGCTAGTATAATTCCAAAACAAGCAGAGAAGAAGCTTTGATGGCCATCCAAAAGATGGACCAGATTGATCTCCTTCAAATAAATAAATGGATAGTAAACCCAAGCTTATAGTTATAGGTCACATCTCAAAGAGAAAAACTGATACAAGAAAAGATGCTTCAGGTAGAGAGGAAGTTATACAATTTTGAGGTGAAGGAAGAAACTGAGCCTTCAAGGTTAGTGGTGCAATTATTGAGTAAATGCATCCAATGTGTTGAATATGGGAAAACAAGCACATCCAAAAACAAATAAGGGAACATGCACATGATATTCACATATTTGAGAGACAGATGGATGCAAACAAAAAAGGTCGGAAATGTATGCCAAATCATCAAGAAGATTAGACGACGGTTGTATCTAGGCTAAAGAATGGGGAAAAGAAATGTCCCTGCCAATAGACAAAGAGACAGAGGAGAACGCTAGTGGAGCTCTTCAGATTTTACATTTTGTTTCCTTATCAAAAATATTTTCTATTTTTAATTATAAGAAGTCCAACCATTTTGAGTTGAGACAGTTTGTATAAATACATAGATTCAAGACCTATCAAAGGTTGCTTCTTGTTGATTGTAATAGAGAAAAATCTCCTTACTGAGTATTAATACAAGTGCTGAGAGAGATTCCAAATTTTGTTTAGTTTGGGTTATGTGTTTCTTTTGTTTTTCCATATCTCAACATTTCTTTATGCATTCCTTGATAAATGTTTTATTTCAATTTAGTACTACAACTATTGTAATCGTATTTCATCATTAATTTGTTAAGTAAGTAGTTTTTCCTCTGCATTTACTATGAGTAAATCAAGACCTGCGAACTGTGTGTAGTATTGTATCTTATACTTTATTCAAGATTACACTATCTATTTTCTTCCATTGCAACAAGGTGAGATTCTTCAACAATTGATACCTTGCTTCATTTTACAGTTTTGTAGTTTTCTCTCACATCATTTGATATTATAGTTTTGACTCAAACACGAAATAAGGCCTCTGTGTTTCCATGCTATTAATTTCATTTAATGGTTTTTATCATATAACTAAGGTAGAAAAAGCACTTTAAAAAAGCACTATCTTTAAACTTTCTTGATGCCTAAAATTACTTTTTGAGCCTTAATTTTAATCTCAGGAACAACACAACATATGAAAGATGAACTCGACACCCCTGGGGCCATGTATGATGACATTGTTGGGATCCTAGAAAAGGAAGGGGATGCACTCAGATGGGGAGACATGTACCATATGTTCAAAAAGCAGAAATTCTCCATTGAAATTGAGGACCAATATGAATTAAAGATATTCAAGAGCATTAGAAGATCTATGATATTCAGATTAGCATCCCACGTTGTTGTGTTCCCTTACATTGATGCAATCACTTGGATTTTGAAGAACATAGATTTGAGGAACAGATATGTTTGTAACTCTAGAAAGGAACCCATAGCATCATTTTAGCTTGAATACTTAGAAAAATAATATAACCTTGAGAAGGGGACTAAGAAGTTGGACAACAAGCTTCTTGATGAGTTCAAACACACAGCCAAAGAGTTGTTCCCTAGGTCGTATAAGCTAGACAAGAAATTCAAACCTAGACCCAAGGAAGGATACCCTACGAAAACACTAAGGAGGACTTATCGGTACATGGTAGCTATGCTATTCAGGCTATATGGGGAACAATATGCCTCCTAGTTCTCTCTGTCATACATGCCACTAATTTATTAGTGCACAAACAAAGGATTTTCATTCAACTGGGATGAGATCCTATCAGCCAGCTTGATAGGCACCATCACTACAATTGTAGAAGCTCATCCAAGAAATTTCCTGAGTTTCCACATGTCTTTCTACCTCTTGGACATCATTTGAATTTACCACCAATACCCAAATATGGGGTGGAAATGGAAACCATCAGATGAATCCATTCACATATATTGCAAAGTGATCTGGGAGCACAAATACAAAACACAATATCATAAAATATTTGAACACTTTTTGGCTCATTCGTACTAGTTTATATTTTTCACACTAGCCCCATGTATGATCGATAAAGTGATAGTCATCATAAAAAATATTGGGGATTGGTACCTTATGGAGCGTGGTTCTTATATCAGGGTGTACGATGCCACGAAATCATGGCATCTACTCCCTCAGTTTGTACCAAACAAAATAGTACTCCGAGATATGGCATATCAAATAATGATACATGGATTTGTAGGAATGTTATATCGAGGAAATATGGAAATATGGCCACCACTCCTACTGTATGTTGGGATCCGCTCATTTTCAAACAAAAATAAAGAAAAATAAGAATTAAATACCTTTCACTTGTACCATTTTGGAGAGGAGAGGTTCAGGATATATGAACCAAAGGGACTCGTAAAATAACATTTCAATAAGGTAGGATTCCCTTGGGAATACACAAAAAATGTCTAGGAGGAAGAGGAGGTACATTGCAATGCAATAAATTATAAAAAGGTCACCTTCAAGAGATGAGGCAAGCCCTTAGTCAGGATTTGTTGACGGGAAAATTTGACATGCCGTCAACTGGAAGAATGGGTCTGGTCCGAGGTTGTCTAAATAACCCAAGCCGTTTGGTGTAATCTATTATGACAGTTTTAATGGCTTTGTTGGCCAATCTAGGGTCCTAAAATAAAGATATAAACTAACTAATACTAAAACTATAATAACCTATGAACTCTAATGTAATTATTTACAAACGTATTAAATAGAAAATAAAAACATGAACATATCTTTTATACATAGAGTTTACAGGTTGCAAGTTTTAATGAAAGCTTTGCAAAATCAATGTAAAAGTAATTATTTTCAGAAGCAGATAAAGAAAGAAAATTCTTGTGTTTTTTGTTTTCTAATTATAAATCTAATAGAACTTGAAATAACTAAGTTATGAAACAAAGATGTACAGATGGTCAAAGCCAATCTAAAACTTTCCTATTTCACTAATACATAAAATAAAAGAAATTAGAAGCAGGTGAATCTAACTTGTTATTAGTTTATTAAATGTGTCTGTGCTTCTGTATGAGCAAAGAGCATCCAACTACCCCACCTATGAAAGAAATTTGCAGCAGGCTTATACTAAAAAAATTTCTGAATAAATTCAAAGAATGTATTGGCAACCGGGATTCAAGAATAGAATAGTGAGCACATATAATCCAGTGATATTAAAATTACAAATGATTACAGTCAGAGAAATATTTATGTAAAACATTCCTTTTTATCTATCAATTAATATCAAAGAAAAATATGGACCTTAAAATTGTTATGATGATCATAGTCACAACATATAGAACAACAAATCATGAAGGAAATCTATAGCATGAATATCATAGAACATAACATGTCATTGAGACTAAAGCTATACAACACATTAATATCCTGAAATAAGAGAAACAAAACATCAATGAAACAACATTCACAATGGTCTAAAGCCGAAATGCTATAAGTTGTTCCATTAAGCTCTGAGAATCATTCATCCATCATTGGTTCTAGGCTAAGATGCCTTCACTTACAAAAGGAAGAGTATTTAAAGTGTTTTGAAACCTCATCTTCCTATCTCCTTGGATAGGATAGGATCTCATGAGATCAAAATATTACAAAAATAGAGGGCCTACAACCACTCATAACTGAGTTGGTTCTTTTCAAAAATAAAAGTTTTTTTTACAAAATAAATAGAAAAGAAACACTAATCATCTAATGCAAAATCGAACATGTCTCCCCTCAGATGATCAACATAAAGATCTACCATATCCTGAAAACAAAACAAGAATAAGTTAGATAAATTATTAACAAGCGATTACTAATTTTTTATTTAAAAATGACTTTGCTATAGAATTGAAAGATTCTGTAGCCAATCTTATCTTAGCAAACTAAATCTAATTTCAAATTGATTCGATTCAAAATAGACAAAATGAAAGTAATAAGAAAAAAAATTGTTTTACCATTTCAACAAATGACCAAAGATGGATCATGGTAGCTCGGAATTGATAGTGGATTTAACACTGTTTGCGTTTTTTATTATTATGTTCCCTGTCATTTTAAGGCACTTAACTTTCCTCTCTGCATTTACTCTGAGGTCTCAATTTTCCTGTTCTAGTGATTCACATTGAGTCATGAGTGTTTTAATCCAAGCCT
>JASDQU010279615.1:0-14793 GCA_032191745.1 Picea mariana
AATTGAAGAAAGAAGGCGTCCTAGGCCTAATTGAGTTTACACCTAGGGTTTACTTCTAGGGTTTTGGAAAGCCTTGTATGAAGCAACACTTTTCAGCCCTAGATTTGTGCTCTTAAGCTAGTCATTTTGTCAAACAAGTCTTAAGGAGAGGAGTGAAAGTTCTAGGCCTAGCTTTAGCTACACCTTGGTAAGTCTTTCCTTCTTAGGGTTTAGGGTTGGTGGCCTTGCCATAGCAACACCATCAAACCCTAAATCTCTTGTCTTTGAGTTTAAGTCCTTCCTAAACCATTAGTATCACTTCAATTGACTCCATTAACCCAAGGCACTAGTCTAAGAACTCTTTTGAAGCTTGTTATTCCTTAAACTCTTTTCAAACTACCTTCAATTTGAAACCCTAACTAACCTAGCGTCTAACCCTAGCTAGTTTTGAACTAACCCTAATGAGATGACGTCCTGCTGAATTTACACTTGTGCTTGGATAGAAAGGTGCGGCCTAGTCTTCTCATCATAGCCGTGGAGTTTTATTGCCCTTTTGCTGGTTGAATTTGTCAAAACGTCACTCCTTGGCTAGCTAACCCTAAAACTGCAGACAACAAAATTTATATAGGTGACGTCACATGTTTGGATGCCTTGTTTATACCTGCAACATTGTGACTTTTATCATCTATCTTGATTGACATTGAGTTATTGATTGCACCTGTAAGCTGATTTGATAAAACGTTGAGCTCTTTGTCTTCATTTTTGACCTTTGATTAAGGATGACGTCATACCTATTGCAGCAACAATATATAGGTGACGCAGCAACATTATATATGAGCCAAATTTGAAGTATTTATTGCATTGATATATGATACAAGGATTGATATTTAAACATTGAATGCTCTTATGCTTTATTGAAGAAGTGATATTAATCCTTTGTCTTTATTTAGCCATCATTGACTTCATCAATAATAGCATTGATCATTTGCTCATATATGTATTGGAGGATAGTCATTGATTTTATGAAGTACTAACCCACTGCAAGCACATGTTCTAGTTTTCCTTGTCTTGTCTCGCAAACAGGTGCCATTTAGTGGAAGATATTTTCCTTGACTATCTCATACTTGGCTGTAATCTGTGAAAGGGAACCTATCATTTGCCTTTATCCTTATCCCTTAGCCTCTCTAAAACCCAGATTACACTAGGGACGTCTCCCTTGGACTAGCCCTCCTAAATAGAAAGAGCCCCCCATCGAGGTGACAGTGGGTGGGGAAGCTCCTGTTACACTGGTTTTAAGCCTTGACTCAAGCCATCTAAACCTTTCCTACAAACCGTGCGATAACAAGCCCAAGGAAGAAAAACTCAAACACAAGATCCTCTTGAATTCAAACTTTAAAGAAAATTGAAGAACATCACAACAACATTATAATCGAACATTCATCATAACACAACCATGACAAACTCATGTGGATCCTCCAATCATGAATACTTCAGCATAAGAGGTAACAAGATGATGTAAAGAAAAACTGATTTCTACTAATCAAAAATTCTCGGGTCCAGTACATAAGCAGAGAACAATTTACTAAGTCAAAGAAAATTACAATCTGGGAGCCTCAACTCAACCATTCGAACCTCAAGAAACATTTGGAATATGTCTTTATAACAAAAAAGGAAAGGCAACAGCCAGAGTTTCGAGTTGGCCTTCCTCACATCGGATTCTTCCAGAAACATCTATCCATCTAACACATGTGCTAACAATTATTTAACAAACTGATATAAAAAAGGAAACGTGTTGGTAACCGATCCAACAATATTTAAATGACACTTCCTCCCTTGATCTTCATTGATGCGCCTCCTCTTGCATGCCAAGTGTCATGTAGAGGTGGTAAGTTGTTATCATGTTGTCAGCTACTATCTCATCCATTTTCCACATCATCAACCACCTAAAAGAGTAATGAATTCAAACTCCTTGATTCCAGGTGCCAATAGGTAGCGCCACTCTAGTGTATCTCTGCATAGCATTCGGCCTCTGTCAAAAATTCGGTAGCGCCTGCCAGAAATTCAGTAGCGCACTGTGAAATTCACAGTTCCCGTCGTTACAGCACCCAGGAGATTAGGTAACGCCCATGGAATTTACAGCGCCCAATATATTGGGTAGCACACTGTGGAATTCACAACGCCCATGAGATTGGGTAGCACCCGTGTAGCTCTTATGAAAGTTCCGCAGTGCACCCCTTCTTCACATTAATGCCTGGAAACGATGGAATAGGTGAGAATTTTGGGAACATCATTGTATACATTGTAGCTACATTTATCTCTTTGACACCTGCATAATCACTTGGCACCTCGCAGCTTGCATTTCATTTTAAAAAAATGACTCAGGGAACATATCCCATATGTCTCGGGAAATTAGAGACTGTTGTCTTTATATACACAAATTCTTGCATAGAATATTTTATGAGACAAGTGGAAAGGAATCGGGCTTGGCACTTGCGCTTGGCTTTGTGTGTTGAATTGAGAATTGGGCATGTGGGTCCCCTAAAATTTTGTTAAAATCCATAAAACCCGAGAGGCCTGTAGACTTAGGCATAAAGGAGTTTGGTATATTGATAGCTTAGGCCTATAGCTTGACTCTAGAGATTCTAGACTTAAGTATATGCAATAGATTTTATTTGTAGTGTGACTTAGGCATTTTAAAGGACACACCACTCATTTTTTATAATATGAGATTTAAAAATATAAAAAACAAATAAATATTTTTTATATTTGAAAATCCACCAAGCATAGACTAGGGCTTACCAATTTATTTTTTTATTGCAGGTCAATAGGGAAAAGTCAAATGATTTCTAGGAAAAAGTGATCAACGGGAGCTTTGATGAAGAATCTGAAGGTTAAGACACTTACCAAAAGACTTAAGAAAACTATGAATCAAGTAGAGAGTGATGAAAACCACTCTCAAAATACCATTTTATTTTGGTCTCTAGCTCCAACTGAGGATGGAGACCTCTCTGCGAGGCTCCAATAACCTAGTAGTTCCAGTCGCCTTATCTGTTGGGCTATGGAGTCATCTAGCTTGTGAAACCAGTCTCTGAAAACTCTCAAGACCTATATTTATTCACACAAGCTAACTAATATTTCCTGCTGCAAACTGGAGGAAAAGAAATGCTTGGGCAGTGAGCTTATTTCCTACCCTGCTTTGCTCTAACCAGCTCTGCAATTTGGTTAGGTAAATGTTGACTTCCATAACAACCATTCAAGCAATTTTAAAATTGAAGAAACCTTGTCTACGTCACTATTCAACAACTGATGTTTGAAATGTAACAAAAGTGATAAGAGCTCATTCAAAACATCATACTCACCCGAAAATATTGATGAGTTTAAAAAATATGAAATCTTCAAGTTCTCTGAAATGTAAAATTCCATGAAGGCTACCACTGGATCTTTGAAGCCAAGGTTAGAAAAATGTTGATCCACAGAGAACTCTTGCTCAACCATGATTGTTCCTCTAGAAGAAGAATGATCATCTTCTTGCTCTTTTGAGATCAACTTGTGATCATTAAAAACTACAATTTCCTCATTAGAATAGTGCTAAGAAGATGATGATAGAGCAGTGTTTAAATGACAAGGACCATGATCAACTAGAAACATGCAATTTCCTATACAGTCATCAGTTATCATAAGCTCAATATGGTTTGCAAATTTAATATAAAATTCACATGCATACCTATCTCTAGAATACTCTGCAAATGTTGAAGAGGTCAGATCCGAATCTAAAATAAGCTCACATGCTTGTTGTTGTTCCAAATATGTTTCACATTCATTACCTTCCTGCTCAAAATATGATCCATACTGACATTCTGCTTTCTCATGCACATGGTTTTTATTAATACAGGGTTGTTCATTTGTTGTTGATGGGTAAGAGATTAGATTTATATGAAAATCCCTTTCAACACCTCCATAGCATTTACAAGGATCAGGATCATAATCATCATATACAGGAATAGTGCTAAGAGGTTCCAAACAAATCATAGAAGAATTATGTTCATTACCATCACTGGTATTTCCATCAAAAATAGGTTGTCCATAACAAACCTTTGACTCTTGACATTCAAAATGTCTTGTTTCGGGATGCTCTCTAACAACAAAGTATTAATTATCAAAGTGTTTGTCAACAAGCTGCTCTTGGTAAATGTTTGAGACAGTGACTTCCCCAGAGGAAAGGTTGTCAAAAATATATGCTTTGAGGACCAAATCATCCACTATCTTCTCTTCATATGGATAATAAATAAAATCTGCCTCATGTTCAGAGTTGACATGATGCTGACTTTGAATCCTGCCACAATATCGGAGGTTCTCCTCCACTTCCTCAGCATCCATGAATAACTTTGATAAAGATATAGATTTTCTTTCCCTAAGATACAAAACAAGGTCAGAGTGTTGAGACACTATGTAATACACCATGGCAACAGTCTTAGAAGGTTTAATTTCCAGGGGCAGGCTACAATACAAGCTCTAAAACCTTCGATTAAAGCAGACAGAACTTCATTTTTTCCCCTTCTCAAAGTAGTGAACTCATGTAGGTACTGATCAAATGACTTTTTCTCACCCCAACACTTTAAAAATGCATTGCACAATTCAATGCAAGAACCAATGGAATAGGCTCCCAAACTCTTAAACCAAACAACAGCATCTCCAAACAAGGATTTGGAGAACAACCTCATTGTAACATCCTCATGAACTATCTCAAACTGATCAATAAATTTCTTGAAGGCCTCCACATGCCTCTCAGCTGTAACATGATCCTCTCCAGAAAACTAAGGAAAGTACTCAAAGAAATCAAGAGGATAAGGATGAAGATGATATGGTAGCCTTAAAGGTTTAAACATCTTGTCTCTGATTCTAGTTTGAAAACTAGTGGGTTGAATATAAGGTTTACCAAGTTGTTGGCAAGGTTCAAAAGTAACATCAGAAGGTGATGATATTTGAGAAGGTTGATCAATTTCATGAGGGATTTCAATATAGAGTTCATCCTTGTGAATAGGCTGAGGTGAAGGTATCAAATCAACATCTACAACACAGGCAGAAGGCAGGTCTTCTTCTTCCAAGGATGGATATATAAAAGAAGATTGATGATCATCCGAATATACAAAATACAATATAATCCTTTTAATACGTGAAGGAAAAAATAAAAATGAGCTGATAAAAAGAAACAACAACTCATGAAGAAGGCTCATAAACTGATACCTAGTCGTCTTTCTATCAATAGGATCCTCCCCAGTGGAGTCTTTGATTGTGGAGTCACTAGGTAGATGATTACAGTCAATTTTTTGTATCCCTCTCTTGTCTACCATCAAGAACTAGATCTATGTCGTTCTTCCTAAGGAACTCTTCAATCTGCTCAAATATGTCCCTGGCAACAACGCCATTTATGTTATCACTCCAAAATTCACCCTAGACTGTAATCAGGTGAGCTTGGTAACATCAAGAGATTTGTAAATGTAAATGAGTTTTTTAAAAGGCCAAATGGACAAGACTCTGAATAATAAGGATTTAACTCAGAAATCTGGGCTAATTATGCACAAGCAAATGAGATATTAATTAGCTTCAGTCAATGAATAGGAGTAAAGTTGAATAGGAGGAAGACTTAGTGAGGGAGGTGTAAAGGTCTGCTATTAACATCAGGTCTTCAAGCAGCCAAAGGAAGAAAAACTCAAACACAATATCCTATTGAATTCAAAGTTTAAAGAAAACTGAAGAACATCACAACATCATTATAATCGAACATTCATCATAACACAACCATGACAAACTCATGTGGATCCTCCAATCATGAATACTTCAACATAAGAGGTAACAAGATGATGTAAAGAAAAATTGACTTCTACTAATAAAAAATTCTCAGGTCCAGTACATAAGCAGAGAACAGTTTACTAAGTCAAAGAAAATTACAATCCGGGAGCCTCAGCTCAACCATTCGAACCTCAATAAACATTTGGAATATGTCTTTATAACAAAAAAGGAAAGGCAATAGCTAGAGGTTTGAGATGGCCTTCCTCACATTGGATTCTTCCATAAACATATATTCATCTAACACATGTGCTAACAGTTATTTAACAAACTACTATAAAAAAGGAAACATGCTAGTAACCGATCCAATAATATTTAAATGACACTTCCTCCCTTGATCTTCATTGATGCACCTCCTCTTGCATGTCGAGTGTCCTGTAGAGGTGGTAATTTGTTATCATGCTTCCAACTACTATCTCAGCCATTTTCCACATCATCAACAACCTAAAAGAGTAATGAATTCAAACTCCTTGATTCCAGGTGCCAATAGGTAGCACCACTTTGGTGTATCTCTGCATAGCAATCGACCTCTGTCAAAAATTCGGTAGCGCTTGCCAGAAATTCAGTAGCGCATTATGAAATTTGTAGCACTCGTTGTTACAGTGCCCAGGAGATAAGGTAGCGCCCATGGAATTCACAGCGCCCAGGAGATTGAGTAGCGCACTGTGGAATTCACAACGCCTAGGAGATTGGGTAGTGCATGTGTATCTCTTCTGCAAGTTCTGCAGCGCACCCCTTCTGCACATCCATGCCTGAAAAAGGTGGAATAGGAAAGAATTTTGGGAACATCATTGTATACATCGTAGCTACATTTATCTCTTCGACACCTGCATAATCACTTGGCACCTGGTAGCTTGCATTTCATTTTTAAAAAATGACTCAGTGAACATATCCCATATGTCTCAGGAAATTAGAGATGGTTGTCTTTATATACACAAATGCTCACATAACATATTTGATGAGACAAGTGGAAATGAATTAGGCTTGGCACTTGCGCTTGGCTTTGTGTGTTGACTTGAGAATTGGGCATGTGGGTCCCCTAAAATTTTGTTAAAATACATAAAACCCAAGAGGCCTGTAGAATTAGGCATAAAGGAGTTTGGTATATTGATAGCTTAGGCCTATAGCTTGACTGTAGGGATTCTAGACTTAAGTATATGCAATAGATTTTATTTGTAGTGTGACTTAGGCATTTTAAAGCACACACCACTCACTTTTTATAATATGAGATTTAAAAAATATAAAAAAACAAATAAATATTTTTTATATTTGAAAATCCACCAAGCATAGACTAGGGCTTACCAATTTATTTTTTTATTGTGGGTCTAGAGGGAAAAGTCAAAGGATTTCTGGGCAAAAGTGATCAACGGGAGCTTTGATGAAGAATCTGAAGGTTAAGACACTGGCCAAAAGACTTAAGAAAATGATGAATCAAGTAGAGAGTGATGAAAACCACTCTCAAAATACCATTTTATTTTGGTCGCTAACACAGTGGATATCATCAAATCAGGGTTGTAGAACAGGATGCATGGAAGACTTCCTTTAAAAACAAACAAGGATTGTTTGAATGGTTAGTTATGTCATTTGGGATTTGTAATGCTCCGGAAAATTTCATGTGTGTGATGAATGAGGTATTCATCCCTTTCCTAGATGACTTTATGATTGTGTATTTAGATGACATTCTTGTTTTTAGCGGGACTTGGGATAAACATGTAAGGCATGTAAAGAAGGTATTGGATACTTTGCAAAGGGAAAAGTTGTATGTGAAAATATCTAAATGTGAATTTGGCAAGACTGCACTTGTATACTTAGGTCATATTGTAGGAGGAGGACAATTAAAAATTGATTCTTCCAAAATTGATGTAATTGTAAATTGGCCTGAGCCAAAGAGTGTAACCGAACTCTAAAGATTCTTAGGTGCAGTCCAGTATTGGAGGAGATTCATTTCCATCTTCTCCTTTATAGTAGCTCATTTGCATGCCTTAACCAGTGTGAATAACACTTTTCAGTGGGAAGGAAAGCAACAAAAATCTTTCGAAACTTTGAAGGAGAAGATCAGTACCACACCAGTATTAGCACTGTTGAATCTTCAACATATTTTTGAGATCAAGATAGATGCCAACGGATATGACATGGGTGCAGTATTGATGCAATATCATAAGCTTATTTGTTACCACTTTGAAACTTTTAACCAAGTTGTTGTGAACTATCCTACATATGATCAAGAATTGTATGTTGTTGGCCCTTGATCAAGTTTTGTTGATATCTGGTCAAGTTTGACCTATTTTTGGACTTCGACAGCCTATCGAAGGAGGAGCACAAGATGAAGCAGATATTGTGGGATCTCGGCCCCTTTTTGGGTCCTTTTTGGGATGTGGGAATATGTAATGGGAATGGGATGTCGGCCCATGGGTTTACCCATGTTTAGGCCTATTTTGTATGTATAAATAGTTGTATAGGAAATATAAGGAAGAGAGGAAGGCGTTTATGTGATGTTAGTATGCAAGTAGGCTAAGTGCCAAGAGTTGGATCTATGTGATCAAGAATTGTAAGGCTTTGTGTATACTATGTGAAACTTGCATAGTTAAGTGCAAGTCGTTGTAGCAAGACTGTGGAAGGCTTGGTGCTGGAACACAAGGAAGAAGGATCTAGTGAGTTGCGCAGATCTTCTGTCATGTGCGGAGTAAGGGTTTTGAGGCTCTGTCCTTGTAACTGATTGACTGAAGACAATAAATAAGAAGATTTGGTGGATGTATCCCTAGGGTGGGGGTGAACCACGCAAACATTGTGTTGTTATTCTTTGTGCTTGTCTTAATTTGTTTGTAAACTCTCTTGCTGAGTGAGTTAATAGAGATAGATAAATATGCTCATGCTTTGTGCTAATGATGTGTAAGAGTGTTAGATCTGATCCACATGAAGATGCTTAGTGCTTGATCTGCTAGATATCACTTGCCTGTTCATGATAGAGTGCTTAAATACATCAAATCTGAGTGAATGATGAGATGCTCTGTTCTATCTGAGTAGTAGTTATTGATTGAATATTGTTGAACTGTTGATGCTAAGTGCTCTGTTAAGTATTATAATCATAGATCTGTGTCCCAGCTAAGGTTGCAGACACTTGAGTCCTGCAACCATCCATGCAGCTACCTTGGGTGAGACTTCATCTGCTTCACAGGTGTTGCCGAAAGGGTCGGTAGTTAGGGTTTTGTTGGTGCATTGTTGTAGTGTTGAACTCTGGGTCTACCCCCATGCAAACAAATGGTTCTAATGTTGGGACAGAAACTATGATTGTTGGGAATTGAGGAAGAAGAATATTTTTGCAAAGATTCATCCTGAAGTTGTGAAAGCTTTGTGCATAGATTTGTCACTCTAGTGCGTAGTATTCTACTTGATTTATAAATATATGTGCTAAAAGAAAGAAGCACGATCTAAAGAAAAGAAGTCGGATCTGAAGGAGAGAAGCAAGATCTGAAAGCTCTATGCTCTAAGAAAGGTAAAAGTGAGAATTTCTTATTAAAAGAGGTAAGATTGGCAAGCTCTGTTCTCTGATAAAGGTAAGAATGGTGAAAAGTTTTAGATCTGGAATCTTTTTGCTCTGTAGAAGTAAGATAAGTGGAAATTTTTGTTTCTAGAGTATGGATCTAGGTATGTTTGATAGGTTTTTTCCTAGCTTGAAAACTCGGGCACTAGTAGATGAAAGAAGGATTGATATGAGTAGATCTGATAAGAATAGTGAAATATATGTTATACCTATGCATAGAAAGAATGTTTGGACTAACAAATGGATGCAGGATCCTAGAAAGAATTTTTTCCAGGTTAGCTACCATGATCCTAGTGCGCAGTACTGGAAAGGCTGGGGATCATTTAAAAGAAGGAGAGGACTAACCCTCTGTTATAGTTGCAAAAGACCGGGACATCTTGCTAAGGAATGCCCCGGGGAAAGACCTAGTTGTCTTTGTTGTAAATCTATGGACCATGAAGTGTTGGATTTCCCTAGAATGATTGCTAAGCTTGAAGGAATGAATCTGAACCAAGAAAACTCTAAGGCAGGTCCAGAAATGGAAAAATCCCAGAAAGAATCAGAGAAAGTATTGTTGCAAATAAACGAAACCCTGAGTGACCATCGACATGTCAAACTATCAGAGATCTTCAAGGAGAAAGAATGCATTGAAGAAAGAATAGGAGACTTTGACATTGACTGTGTCCTGGATGGAGAAACACAGGTGAATATCATGACAGAGAGAACTTGGGAAGCTATAGGGAAGCTTGTTATGATTCCTTCATTAGGAGGAATAGGATTATTCAGAGGAAAACTGGTAAACCTATGTGGGAAGCTCGCTCGTGTACCTATGCACATTAATGGAACTTCGACAGAAGAAGATTTTGAGATTATTAAATTTATTGAAGGCAGCGCCCCGTTTACCAGCCATCCCTTGGATTGAAAGAGATCAAGCCAGAAGGAAAGAAGAAGAAGTAGTGTCAGAACAACAGAAGCAGGAGTTAAAATAATTCATGACTAAAAGGATCGTACATCTGATTGCAGAACAGGAGAAAATATCAAATCTATTTAACACTAGAGACCCTGATGTCGAAGTTGCAAGAACCATAGAAGACCAACAAAAGACTGGAGTACTTATCCCAGATAAATAAGAAGTATCATCCTCGAATCTTACGAAATAATTTCAACAACGCGCAGTGACTATGTTAAAAGAAGATAAGAATTAGAATGGAAGAAGGAATAATGAGACGAAGCACACTGGAAAGAAGGATATAAAGCTAAGTAAGAAGAGGGATAAGATTGAAAAGTTACAAAAAGTTCTAGAGGGAACCTCACAGAAGGAAAATTTGCAAAATTGGAGCTTCGTCGGGATATCAGAACAGCGACACATGGCACTTCGCCATGGCGAAGCAATATAGTCGTTGGGGAACGTTACAACCGTTATATCAATGCTTCGAACGGATAGAAAGCCATTTATGGCCAGCCATCTCACCATCTGACCATTGAGACCATGCCATAACGGACATAATCGAGTTAATGAAGACCTCATACCCGTTGCAAGCGACCCATTGTCGAGTTACCTATTTATCCCACCGTACCTCACACTGAGAACACTTTTTCCAATTGAGAATTTGAGACCACAGACTACGTTAAGTTTATACCATGATCATTGTGCTTCTTCTCTCTCTCATTATTGTGTATAAGATAACCCCCTCGAACCTGAGATTGTTAACCCCGAGCATGTATGTCAGACGAGTTGAGCGTTGCAGAAAGAGTTGTTGGGAATTTTAGATCGACTTGATGACTGAAAGAGTCATGTCAGAGAGAGTATTGTCTACAAGTGTACAAGCATCATCCACGAGAGGAAAACCGAATTCTCCATCCACTGCTCGAGGAGCAGGACCATCCCAGTCGTCCGTTGAGAAGCAAACTAATCATAGAGATGACTTAGAGAATGATAAAATGATCCCGACTATCTTACCCACTTATATACCACCTCTGGGAGGTGTTGTAAACCGCGACAATGTACCTAGAGATTCTGAGTACGCCTTGGTCACTGCGTACCTCCCAAAGGGGATACTCACATTTCGCGCAGACCAAGATAAGATTGCAGTGTTGAAGTTTAGCGACTTCAACCTCGACGACCGGAAATTTTACAACATGCTCACCCCGCATAAGTACCTGACCAAAACAAAGGGATAGAATTTGAAGATCATCCCTCAGGCATGGACCCATAACCTCACGCAATCCACCTTGCTAAACGTTATGAAGATTTTTCACTTCGAACGACACCAAGAGGTGAATGCATGTGTCAAATTGTTGTTGTCTTGTTACCATGGAGGTTATCTATGGTTAAATCATTGCATAACAGTGGATCTGACATTGATAAATTGGATCATTGGGCTTAGTATGCAATGACCCGACCCACAGGATTTATATCCTGGAAAATCCATGGACCGCGTTCTCACTCAAATGATCAAGGAAACTTATGGCGATGTCGAGAAAGGAACGTGAGGCTACAAGGTAGATTCTATCCAGATTTGCGCAATGCGCCTCGCTTTCCAGATGATTGCAGGGAAGTAAGTACGCAAGAATTGACCCACCCAAGTGATTTGTTTTGTATTCGACCTCGCAGGGAAGTGCGCAGAGGGCCTACAAATGAATTGGGTGAAGTACCTGGTGAACCAATTAGAACTTGACTATAGAGAAGCGCAAGATCAAGGGTACGAATTCCACTTCAGCTAGTTATTGATATTGATCCCTTTCATTGCCTGGGATATACTGGAAGGTGTGACCTTCCTGGACATCGATCCCTTTGAGCCATTGGTTGTGAAGTTCAACACACTGTGGTATTCAAGTGACATGAATAAATAGTGGCAGTCCAATGTTGTATTTCACGCATACTACAACTAGTTGAAGGTAGCTATACAGTATGAGCCTCGCATGACGCTGAATACTTTACACAGATTCAGGCCTTTGATGAAGTTCAACGCAGACCGCCATTTCATTTATATCACAGTGTGAGCTAACAAGCACAAGAAGCAAATTTAGTCCTATTATAAGATAATGGAGGAGGACTTGGAGGAGATCACCAAGGACTGGTCGACAGACCTCCTCATTCCAGCAGACCCTGTGGAGATATCCGATATAGATAGTCCAGAAATTGTGCAGGATACACCCAGACCTAGAAAGACGAAGAAAATTGAAGAGGCTCAGGATTTAGACAGCGAATCCATGAAGATTGCTTCCATCTCACCAGAGCAAGGAGGTGATGGTGGAGAGATAGATGGCACAGAAGTTGAACAGAATAAAGGCGAGGTTACACCACCTAGAGATGAGGAGGACCCCTCGAAGAAAAGGAAGATTTCCCCCCTTGAACCCTTCCTCCTGGAAGAAATCGAAAGCTTCTATGACAAAGATGCAAACTATCCTCACCTCAGATGACTTTGATTTCATTATAGCAGCCCTGAATGATGCTTCGCTGGAGATAGAAAAGAAACAAGAGGCTAAGTAAGAAGCGATGTACAATAGAATCGAGATTGAGCTCCAAGGAGTGTAACAAGCACTACAGTCCATCTGCGTAGTTTCCACTGCGCCTCTGCCATTGGGAACACCAGAAATGGGAGTTGAGCCATCTCAAATCTACCGAATATCTGATACAGTCGAAGCCCGCCTTCGACGAGCACAGGAATAAATAGTGCAAGCCACCAAGGCTTTGACACAAGTACAAGGAGTCCTTTTAGATCAATGTAGTACTGCAGAACATGAGAAGCTTGATCTCCAGGCAAAGTTTAATGAAGAAAAATACCAACTAAAAAAAGAAAAGGAACAGTTGCTCGTAGAGCAACTCGAAGTAAAGGAAAGGGTCAACAGAGCACTTCGCTCTGTGACAGTTGTAGAAGTAAAGAATGAAGAGAGAGTTCCACAACAGGTGGCACAACTTGAAGAAGTGATCCAGCAACTCAAACAATGCATAGCATATTTAGAGCTACGCATTATACCCGAGACCCCGCAGGATGTAAGGGACCAGTGAGAAGCCACTGTCCACAACACAATTGACAGACTAAAGGCCCTTACCTTATAATGCAAGAAATTCGTTGATCGTAGTGCCCAGACATATGAGAAACTTACCGAGAACCCATAATTGAAGGCACTGGAGTCGTAGCTCCATGAGGCAAAGCAACACACAAAAACACTACAGGTGCAGTTGAAGTCTCTATCAGTTGTGGAAAGAATGAAGAGATATCAAGAGCATTGAACCGCCCAGCAGCGAATCCATAATATCCAGAGCAATGTTTTGGAGATAACTCAGAAACTCTATCTGGTAAAAGATAAGGCCTATCAGTTGTTTATAGAGGTAGAAGGCCAGGGAGAAGAACTGGAGCAGGTTAGCACCGCAGCAGAACAGTTCCTGGAAGGACCTGTGAATGATGCAGTCATTCAATAATTTGTTGAAAAAGAGTGCGTAGCACAACAACAAGTCGAAGCAGTTTGATCCAAGCTCAAAGCATTCGAAGCAAAACTTCCTACACCAAAGTGACTCGGGATGAGTCACAGGTTAGTTTTGGGGGTTTGTTGACCCTTGACCAGGTTTTGTTGATATCTGGTCAAGTTTGACCTATTTTTGGACTTCAACGGACTGTCGAAGGAGGAGCACAAGATGAAGCAGAGATTGTGGGATCTCAACCCCTTTTTGGGTCCTTTTTGGGATGTGGGAATATGTAACGGGAATGGGATGCCGTCCCATGGGTTTACCCATGTTTAGGCCTATTTTGTATGTATAAATAGTTGTATAGACAATATAAGGAAGATAGGAAGGCATCTATGTGATGCTAGTATACAAGTAGGCTAAGTGCCAAGAGTTGGATCTGTGTGATCAAGAATTGTAAGGCTTTGTGTATACTGTGTGAAACTTGCAGAGTTAAGTGCAAGTCATTGTAGTAATATTGTGGAAGGATTGGTGTTGGAATGCAAGGAAGAAGGATCTAGCGAGCTATGCAGATCTTTTGTCATGTGTGGAGTAAGGGTTTTGAGGCTCTATGCTTGTAACCAATTGACTGAAGACAATAAAGAAGAAGAGGGACATAGCACCAGGGTGGGGGTGAAGCATGTAAACATTGTGTTGTTATGCTTTGTGCTTGTATTAATGTGTTTATAAACTCTCTTGTTGAGTGATTTAATAGAGATAGATAAATCTGCTCATGCTTTGTGCTAATGATATGTATGATGTTGATTAAGGTTGGTTGTCATTGATGTCAACCCTTGAAGAAAGACCCATAGAAAAAAGGTTTCAGTAATGGACCCAATAGTGTTTGATGTAAATATGACTCATTATTGTTTTTTCATGGTTGATAAGAAGTAAATATGGATGAACTCCAAAGTGGTCCCCTTATGGTGAAATCCCTCACGGGAAGACGCTTTGTGGAGTAAGAGAACCCATGCTTAATTGTGGAATAATGAGATGAAGG
>JASDQU010279616.1:1786-14808 GCA_032191745.1 Picea mariana
TTATTATTGAGCTAGCCGTTTGCCGGGAAGGAGGAGAGAGCATGAGGCCTTGCTTTAGTAACACCGGAGTGAGCCTCTCTCCCCTAGGGTTTCGATTTTGAGGCCCTACTTTAGCAACACCTCAAAACTTTTCCCTCTAGTCCTTGAAATCTTGCCTCCTACAACCTGTGCGTCCTTCACTTCTGACTCCATTAAACCCTAAGGCACTGATCTAGAAGTCCTCCAATGTTGAAGTGAAATTGGTCAAACAACTCTCAAAACCCTTTGAAATCTTAAACCCTAACTACACTAACCCTAGCTCTAGCTAACCCTACTAACCCTAGTTGTTGACGTCATCATTGGTTATTACATCTTTATTGCAGCAACGTTTTGTCTTTTAAGCAATTGAATGGTGATTTAGGCATAAGTTCATTGAAGTGTTGGTTTATTACATTGAATGCCACATCATTTTAATAATTATTGATGAAGTGATATGATTTTTTATTGCTAATGATAAACATTGACTCCGTTAATATTTATATTCAAATTGCTTATAAGTTCATCAGATAGTTCTTGATTGATATGAAGTACTAACCAAAGCCTGCATATATCAGTTTATTGTTGCTTTGTTCTCGGGTAGGGATTCTACTTGGTTATTGCTTCCAGTTATCTTTAGTGGCTATAAAGTCAGAGTATCTACTTGGTGGTGATCTGTGAAAGGAGAAAAACTTATCTTTATCCTATTAACCTTTTCCCTTTCAAAGCCCCAGGTCACCGGGGACGTCTCCCTTGGGCCTTACCTCCCTAAAAAGAAAGAACCTCCCCATCGTGGCGACATTGGGTGGGATAGGTTCCCGTTATGCCAGTTTGGCCTTCCATCTCATAGCCTTTTATCCTAGCTACAAACTGTGCGATAACAGGCCCATAACCTATTAGAAAAATGGGTGTGCTCGTTTAACCATAGACAATATAGCAATATTGTCACCCAACCATAGAGGCACAAAGGCCACCCCCGAGCACCTTAACCTTGAAAGCTAGAATAATCCTGGTAGAGCAGATCAATAGCCAACCAAGGCTAGCGCACCAAGCAAGGATAACCAAAGACCAAGCAGAAAGTCCAAACCGATAACCCAAGACAAGATCACTACTACAGCAGTTGCAATTCTCCTTCACTCATGCACACTTCTTGTCCTTATGCAGTCATGAGTGAGTGAGTCACAAATGAGCTCTAGCGCCCTCTATTTATACTGCTCCATCTTAAGTGACTGGGTCGACTTCTCTTCCTGGGGGCTAATAACTCAATTATTCTATTAAGTTGACTTGTCTTCTAGGGTTATTATCCAAGGCTTTAGGGTTTCTCTTGCTTCCCGGAATACTCTAGTCTCGTCAAAGGTTACAAGTGGAGGTTAATACCTCCCGCAGCTACCATAATATCAACACTACTAACTCTACTAACCCTAACTCTAGCAAACTTTAACTATTTATTGTTGTTGTTACAAAAGTTTGCTACAGCCACTGAAAATTGTCTTAATTTTCTGCATACACCTACTTACAAGTGGCTTAACTTGTTCAGAAATCACCTCTAACAATTGGATAATATTCTATTGGTTAAATGCTTACTTTTCATAGTCAATTGTGGTGTTTTTGAGGATTATTTCTTGTTGTTGTTGCAAATCATTTATTTATGTTATAAACTGTTTACTGCTGTAAAATTGTAACAGTCGATGCAATTTAACTTGTCTAGTGTTTAAAGAGGTCATTGTTGCATACTTTAGCTTGGTAATTTTCATATATATACTGCAAATTGTTCTTGTTTTGGGCAAGTATAACAATCACCTCACAACCTCTCTGTTCTTCCTAGACCTAGACCAACTAACAGGTGAACATGATAGGGGGAGGTAGGCTGGGATATTTTCTTGCTATTTGATTCCTTGAGGTCACACCAGGGAAGCCTCCCTTGTGATGGACCTCTTCCATCACTAAAACGAGGGAAGATTCTACTTAGGTGGAAATGGTAGTTTCTTCCATAGTTACACAAGATTTGGGGATCTTGTGGAGGGCTTTGCACAAGTACAAATCCTGCGATAACAACTCCATTACCCAATCAAGAAAGGCACTAGTGTCTCTTTTGTCCATCATTCTCCAACATTTTACTTTTCCATTTTCCATTTGTTGCATTGTTTCTAAGCTCTCTTTCACTCCCACTACTACTACATATACATTGAGCTTAGTAACCCATAGGGAAACCCCCCTTGGTTAGGATTCTATTTACCCTAGCCTAAGGTGCAGAGGAGATTTGGTGAGGTGACAGTGGCCAACCTCCTAGTTCCACAAGGCTAGTGCCCTATTTTTGGGACCTTAATCTAAAAGTGTTAATTTGTGTGGTGACAACACCTACACAATGATGTCCACAATGAGAGAGGAAGTAGTCAAAAGAGCCTTAACAACCTCCTCAAACCAAGGTAACAACCTCCTCAAACCAAGGTAACAATCTCAACAACCAAGTCGTCCTCCTAAAAATGGTGAAATAGACCACATGTGTGGCACATGTGAGCTCTCCTAGGTGGACCACTACAAAAAATACTTCTCAAAATGTGATGGCAAGCTATCCAAGGTGCAATGACCTCCATAATCCATGCAAGAAACCTCTCCCATGGATCCAATGCTTTGTCACAACTCCCAATGCAACAACACAACATCAAATGTAGTGACAATGCCCTAGGCAAGTGTCACAATGCCCAAGGCACACACAGATCCCAATGCAAGTACACAACTCTCGAGGTAGATATCCAACTACCAATCCAGGTACACTAATCCCAATGCAAGGGCACCTATACATTGTGATGAGTCATGCTTTGATATGTGTGTCATTAGGTGGTGAAACATCAAGTGACATCCTTTAAATTCTCAATAACTCATTTTTATCATCTCCCAAGTTTAACCATGGTGGGGACAACATTAACCTCTATTACATGTGACAACTACTAAGACGAAGAAACATTTCCTAGGACACTAAGTTAGGAGTATGTGATGAGGTGGATGTGATGTTAAGGGAAAGAAAAACTTCATGAGTTGACCCTCATAGATACACAAAATGTATAGGTTTCCCTCTAGCTTTCAAGAGATGGGATTTATGATATTACTTAGCATTGAGTTACCATTCCTTGGACCCCTTTTCTTACTATCCCTTTCTTTTTCCTTTTTATTTATTTGAATGGTCTATTTCTTTAGATATGAATTGTTAAGCATGGGACATGGGATATTGGCCTTTATTACAAGGTGCCATGGCTCAATCTTTTTTTATTTGGCTTTATACTTTTAGCTGCATCAACCTTGAGCTTTCTAGCTCTTTTGATTAGGCTTTCCTACATGGGATTATTTTGTTTTAGACCTTGATGTATGACATATTATAAGTCAACCGTGATCAGGAAGATGATGAATGTGCATGGAATTGATAGGGAAGATGAAAAGTGTAAAAGATGGTTAGGGGATATGGACAGGCTACACCTACCTAGGTCTCTACTAGTACAACTTAACCCAAAAGATGACAACACTTGTATAAAGGGAAATTATGACCCAGCATGGTTCAACAAAGAGTTTAGAGTGTTATGATCCATTATAAGATTACACCAATGTTCATCATGGTCATGATCAATATAGGAAACAATATCACCACATCTGAGCAAGAAAAAATATATCAAGTGTCATGAATAAAATCATGGCAAACAATGAAACAATGGAGTGCACTCTCTGCATGCCAAAATCATTTGAAATGTCTACAAGTCCTCTACTGCCAAGGTGATGTGCATCATAGAACTGACTGAAGCAAATCCATCTGAGTGAAGGATAGATCATCATGAAGCAAAGTCTGATATGTGGAACTGCTGATTGTGATGAAAATTACATGTCAAAAAATCCTCTAGTTACCCCACTTGTCAGGGGATAACAAGCACAATTCCCAACACTTATTTACAGTAGACAGAATGTCATTTCTGAAGGTAATACTGCACTGTTGGGCACATCTGTATAGAACTTTGGCAAAGATTTTGGGATAAAGGAATCACCTTCAGTGCCATTTATCTCGGCAACCTAGGTGCCGATTTCAAAAGGTGTTTCCAGCAAAGGGTGTTGTGATGAGGGAGATAAATAGCAGACCTGGTGATGACTTCGGGAAGTATTTTCGACAAAGTATGAGTGCCTTGTCTGAGTTATGAACAACAGTATTTGATGGAAAATTAATGGGATTTTGGAGTATTTAATTCCCGAGCACCTGTGATAGTATTAATGTGTGCATTAAATTAGCAACAGGGCACTATTTTAGTGGGGTTTACATTCTCTATTTGAGGCAACATAGAGGATGACATATTTTCAGCATGCAGATGAATTTAATAGTCTTGTTACGTACAACTTTTAGCCACCATTTGGGCACACTACATATGGAGTTACACTCACTTTCACTGCCAGACCTGCATTTATGACGGAAGTGAAAATCATATTTCTAGTCAGCATGCGGATGCATCACTTAGAGAGGTCACTCATCCTATTCATGAAATCATTGATGGGGAGCTGATGGGCAGTATTGAGAACGCACCACCTTTAGGAGTTGTGATCATTCAATAGAGGCCACTTATCCCAAGACACTAATTAACACAAGGAGGGCGTTCCATCTCTAGCCATTGTTCAGCATTCAATGCCATGAAGCAAGGCACACCACTTTGGGAGTCACTTTGGCCATTCTTCATTCCAGCTATTTCACTTAATGAAAAGCAATGATGTAGTCTCCCATTCTCATTGTATAAGAGATGGTGAGCTTAGACTTTTACAGAGTGATAGGTATTTTTAAGTCTTCCATTCTCTTATTCTTGTTTATTGATTGTCACATTGGAGAGTTTGTATTAGCATAGTAGTGTGTTCTTGCTGGCCTTGAGAGTTGATGTACGAATTTTCCATATTTGGATGCAATATAGGACTAATGCCTTGAGAGTTGAAAGTTCATGGTAGGCCTAATGATAGACTTGTTGTTGATATATATTTAGGAGCCTTCTTTGCTGACTTTAATTTCATGCACGTGAACAAAAGCTCAACTGGTTTGGCACCAGCTTTCAAAGAATCTTTGGCTTTGGAAGAGAATTTCCTGGCAGCAGGCAAGTCATTGCATTTGAGCCATCCAAGAGAGAGGGTCAAGATTCACAGTATGAGAAGAAGGAACCCTCTAAGCAAAGCCATTCAAATAACCATGCTTGGGAGGAGAAGGGTTCAAAGTTTACAGAGAAAATGATGACTTTGACTACCACTATACAACAGCGTAGTAATCATGTTCTCAAGTCCCAAAGGAGTCATCAGGTTCCATATGTGCCTAACTGACTGTTTCAGCACAAGCAAAGGAGATCTGCTTTCCTCTTTCAGACTAGCCAATGGAAGCCTTAAAAAGAGGTATGGTCAACGCTGAAATTGTGAATAATTTCCTTGCTATACAGCAAGATGCTTCGCCTATTAAAGAACCAAATGGACCACTACCCAAGACCTATGATTGTCGTGGAATCAACAATTTTTGGGACAAACCAGTAGTAACTTCCATGACCTTCAAGGAAAGAAAAATGTTGATCTTGTACCTCACGTGCCTTTTTGCAGACCAATAATCTGGCCCATGAATTAGCAAAAGTGAAAATTCCTATGCCCCTTGTGAAGATAGTAAGACTGACAGATTAGATTAGACTTTCTATGCAGTTCCTTGATTTACCCATTGAATCCAGTAAGCATAGTGAGTTAAATGTTAGTGATGATATTGATCAACCATGCATCTCTTTGGGAGATAATTATAAAGGCCGACCTTTCTACATTTCCTTGTTGAATAAAGATTTAATTTTACACAATTGCATCTTCGACTCCAAGGGTACCAACAAGAACCAACAATATCATGGCCTTTGGAGTCATGGAGCAGTTGGGTTTGCATGTGACTACGTCATATCATGATGTATATGTGTTTGATAAACAACTTGAGTGTGAAATTGGCAGTGTACCTGGAAAAGAAGATTTGCATGGATGTGGTAGTTGCTAACATTCCTGAATCTTCAAGAATCTTACTTTCCAGAAGATGGATTGCAACTCTTAGAGGTAATATCCAATGCGACTTATCTTATGCTACTATCCCAGTTGCTCCAAACAAATTTGTCAAATTGCATCAAGAACAGAGGATGTCATTTAAAGCGGATGTACCTAACCAAAAATTGGAAAGAATGTTGTGCTGTGAAATCGATTTAGGTATTTATGCAGTGAAAGCTTCAATTGATCTAAGTCCATGAAGTATGTAGACTACGCATTTTGATGGGGCTCAAGAAATAAATGGTAATGTTGCAGGTGTTGTCCTTACCACTCCATCTGGCAAGATCGTTTATTTTTCATACTGGTTGGAATTTGATTATACTAACAATATGATCCGAAAACGATGGGCTTATAAGCCAATCCATTTTGCCCACACTGATCCTTGAGCAATTTCTACAATTCTTCAATTCTTATAAGTATTTTTAAGACTACAAGACAAAAGGTGATATTAAATTCTTTGTAAACTTGTGCTCAGATTGTCCTGTTGTACAAGGCTTGGACACAATAATCGGAACTCAATGAACCTTCCCTTGCTCTTATCAGTTATATGAACCCAGGCTTCAACGCAAGCTTGCAACATAAGGCAATGCTCCTGTATGTTTATATTCAACTCCCATTCCACTTAAATCTCATTCATGTAAACCTATGTATTATGGAAATTATGTAACACATAGTATGAATGGCCTTTACTTCAACATATGGAATGGTTATCAATTCACACCAATAAGATTTGAGATGGTTGCACTAAACATATGAATAAGACAATCCACCAAAGCAAAAATATCATCATGAACCAAAGAAATTACCTCACACACAGCCAACGCATGGACTGGAGGAGTGATTCATTGATTTTGGGTCACACTTGACATCTTATAGCACAATTTCCCATCTATCTTGAGAATGTCCAAACATAATGAAAACGCCCAAGCAGCCAAGACTAGATGTATATGCCCTGTATGGCCCCATACAGCCTCTCTACCAGCAAGACAATAGTCGCACATCCTCCCAAAAGATGAGAATTGGTCCATGCAGCTATGGAATGGCTTCCTAGTGTTTGTTGGGCTATATATTGACTCTCGATAAGCTACAGGAAGCTAGATAAACCTATAAAACTTAACAGGCAGCTCATGGCAGCCATGGTAAACCACAGTGGCAGTTTTCCTTACTTCCAACAATCAAATTCACAAGAAAATCAGATTTAGAAACTCCCTACAACATTGCAACAGCCAAATAATGGTGTCCAAAAATCTCCAATCTCAGAAATAAACCAACGATGGAGGATAGAGCATTGTTGCTACCCTTTAAATGCTAAGATGAATGAATCTACGAAGTAAAACACAGAGAAACGACATGAAATAATTCTCACACCATTAAGATAACTCAAACAACAATTTAAATACAAAGCAGCAACCATTAACTCATAAACATAAATTAGCAAAGAACATCAAATAATTCACACACCCATTAACACTGTATTTACCCCGTAAACCCAAATGGGAAAACCAAAATTTAATTGGCTTCGGCCAAATAATTCACTCATGAGCTCTGCAACAAGAGGAAAAGTGTGCAAGTCTTGGAGGAGAAGTTGTTGCAGCTAGGTGTGACGTCAAGGAGGGTTTTGGTCTATCTCTTGGTATCTCTTGGTTAAGTGGTGCACTACTCTTTCCTAGTGAAGGAGTAGAGGAGGATCTTCTGCTTTGTTAGTTCTCTCTTGGAGAAAAGCATTGTTCTTGGTTGGCTAATCTATATTGAGGAAGTTTGTTGGGTTTTCTCCCCCTAGAGGGTTTCCAAAGATAATCTTTGTCTCTCTTGTTTCTGTGATTGTCTCTCTTTCAGTGATCTTATATATGCAGCTAATATGCTAAATGATTGTAATAATAAAGAAGTACCGCAACTACTAGATGTATAAGTAAAATATCAACTTGGTATCAGAGCAGGCCTGAAAGAGACCAACTCACAGTTTATAAGAAGTGGCTAGCCTCAGTGCACCATCTCCAAAATTCAATTTTCAGTGTTGCAACTATTGCAGAATTAGGGTTTCTGCACAAACCCTAAGAGTGATGTTTTTACCTTTGTTGAAGGATGTTGGTGCAACTAAGATCACCTAGGAACTCTCCCAAGCATGGCACATCACTTCCCTGGATCAGAATTCTAAAATTTGAAGTTTGAGAAATTAGGATTTCCTCATAAAACCCTAAGTTGCAGTTGTAGTTGCAATACCAGGGTTTTGGTCTATCTCTTGGTATCTCTTGGTTAAGTGGTGCACTACTCTTTCCTAGTGAAGGAGTAGAGGAGGATCTTCTGCTTTGTTAGTTCTCTCTTGGAGAGAAGAATTGTTTTTGGTTGGCTAATCTATATTGAGGAATTTTGCTGGGTTTTCTCCCCCTAGAGGGTTTCCCAAGATAATCTTTGTGTCTCTCTTGTTTCTGTGATTGTCTCTCTTTCAGTGATCTTATATATGCAGCTAATATGATAAATGATTGTAATAATAAAGAAGTACCGCAACTGCTAGATGTATAAGTACAATATCAACATGGTATCAGAGCAGGCCTGAAAGAGACCAACTCACAGTTTATAAGAAGTGGCTAGCCTCAGTGCACCATCTCCAAAATTCAATTTTCAGTGTTGCAGCTGCTGCAGAATTAGGGTTTCTGCACAAACCCTAAGAGTGATGTTTTTACCTTTGTTGAAGGACGTTGGCAAAACTAAGATCACCTAGGAACTCTCCCAAGCATGGTGCATCACTTCCCTGGATCAAAATTCTAAAATTTGAAGTTTGAGAAATTAGGATTTCCTCATAAAACCCTAAGTTGCAGTTGTAGTTGCAGTTGCAGTATCAGTTACAATTGCAGTATCAATTGCAGTTCCAGTGCCAGTTCCTTCGTGCTAGTTCCTTCATGCCAGTTGCAGCACCAGTTGCAGTACCAGTTGCAATGAAAGTTTCTGTTAAGTGTTGGGACTGATTTTTATTGTCCTGGTGCGCCTTACCCTAGCAAATCTCTAACTACCTTTAGATTACAAGTTGCAACACCTTTGAAGTTTTAAAGGTTCGTTATTGCTTGCCGCTACTGCCGGATGGTGCTACTACCTACCGATAATGTTAGAGGTATGTACTTACATATGTTTAAACTGTATCATTATTTTAAAGGGTATTGGCAAGAGAAAGGATCTTTTGTCTTAACAAAAATCGTAGATCTAGAAGGATCTCAGATCCAATACATTCAGAGTAACAATGCACCCTAGGTTTGATTAATTTGATATGCCTCTATTTGTTATGGCATTATGGTGATCTTATGAACATCTAGGTTGTATTTTGATCTATTGAAGTTATGACTATCATACTAACCATTGGTTAAAATTAAAGTGTATTAGATTGATTAAGGTTGAGATTATAAAGTTTATTCTCTAACTCAGATTTCTGTCAAGAAAGAATATTATCTTAGTACAAAGGACAGGTTGAAGAAAATACATGTCATCTTGAGTAAAGGAGACTCGGAAGAAAAGCAACAACACTCATTCTTGAGGACAAGACTCCAGGTTCCAGGTTTGATTGATTAAGTTGATAATATTCAAATTCGCACATATTAAATTTGATAACTGCCACATTACAAGTAAACACTATAGTTGTGATAGAAATCTTTGAAAAGTTTTAATATTGAATACTTGGTAGCATGTGAGCACTATTGAGATTGCTTATTGTAATCATTTACTAACATCTCCTCTAGGAGAAACTTCTTGTTTTGTTTCTAGGTTACCATGGAGAAATGATTGATCACAACACTAGAAGAATGTTGCTCTCGTTTCTTATTATTATATTTCTTACTTTTAACCCTTGTTTCAGGCAGGTCACAAGTGATAGCTCTGAAGGAGATACTGTGACGATTGTTCTCGCTATTGTTTTTATTATTAATATAAAGATTACAATTCTTTTCTATTGTTTCTCCCTTGTTGTTCTTGTTCCGGGCAGGTCACAGGTGATAACCCTGAGGGAGCTATAGTGACGGTTGCAGGAGGCAACATATTAGGTGAGACATGGAGCAGACTATCCAAGCTGCATACATGACCGTATACATCCATGTATCGAAGAAGAAGAAGAAGAATCTATTTTTGCGAACATCTCATATGGAGACAGATCATGAGGAGTAGAAGGCTTTGTTGTCGTCCTTATGCACACCTACAAATGTGGAAAAGTCTCAATCCACTTGGTGTGTCCTTGGTGGCACAATTCCCAAGTCCAAACCCACTTGTCACCTCAATTTGGACTTCTTCCGCCTAGGCTTACTCCTAGGGAAGCCAAGGGGGGTAGACCCTAGTTACTATGTAAATTATTAAGTGAATTCTAGGAGTTAATTTTAGTTTATTAAGGTAAGGGGGAGCTAGCCCTTAAATGAAAATAATCCCTTTCCCTAAGGTCAACTAAGACTAGTGCCTAAAGGTTGGGCAAGGGGCCAATTAAAATTACAAAAAGTTAAGAGATGATCTAAGTACAAATAAAGAATAACTTTACAAATTAAGATAAATGAAATATAATTAAAACAATTACCCAAGAATAAAGAATAGCTAGATGACTACACAATGTACAAAGAATACAACTAATTGCCCATTTACAAATGAAATGAAAGAATAATAGACTAGATACTTGCACAAAAATCAAAAGTACTTGTTAGATCTATTACACCAATGAAATAATAATTGAACTAACCACTTAAATGATTTTGCAGATATACTAAAGAAGAATTAGCTCAATGATGCATTCATCACAAAGGAAATAACTTGCAACAAGGCTTAGATGCCCAAAGAAAGATGTGCAACTTCTAAAGAGGCTACTCAAGGACTAGTGCGCAACTTCAAAGGATACAACAACTTGAAAGTAAAACCACCAAAAGGACTGATGCGCAACTTCAAAGATATACCATTCAATAATAGATGTGCCCAACTAAAATGTAAATGCAAGAAATATAGAGCTTGAAAGTAAAGTTGCAGGAAAGTAAATATTTACACAACTTAGATTTAGATTATAGACTTGAAGCACAAATTGTGTGAATAAGTTTTAAGCTTTGATTAGATGAAGTGAAGTTGCAAGCCTAAACTAGGTGACTTCCCCTATACTCTTACCGCTTTGGCCAAAATAATTGTTGGGTGTTCAATAAGCAAGGAAAACAAGGCCTTACCCTAGCTCCACAAGTCAACCCAGAAAACTTGGGCGCTCAACAAGGGAGACACCTAGTGCCATGAAGTCATCCCTGACTTAGCACCCCAAGTAGCCTCCACAAGCCTCCTTTTTGGTGGCGAAAGTTGTACCAGTAAAGGGTGCTCTAATTAAACTAGATAGATTTATCCCTCCTAAAGCTACATGTTAATGATTAAGCAAGAAGATTACTTGTATTGAAAATGCTTAAGGAGATAGAGCTTCCAAGTAAATGAAATAAAAAAAGTGCTTTTAGATCCAACAAAAGTAAATTGCAAAAGAAAGATTGCTTCCACAAGATGTTTAACCAAGATATTTAACAAAGAAAAGATGCTTCTAACTATGTGAAATATTAACAATGAACTTTAAAGGAGATAAATGAAACTAAAAGGCATAAACAACTATTAACAATTTAGCAGAAGAGACAAGACTTACGATACTGCATGGGTGGCTAGGCCAATCCACTTTGCAGGGTGTAGGCAAAATAAATTCGAAAGTAAATATACTTGGAAAAACAACTAACTACTTGCAGCCTCAACAAAGGCACAAGATGGAGGACAAGCCTACTAGTTTTGTGCCCAAGTGGGTGAATGAAATAAACAAATAGCTTGAAAAGGAAAAGCAAGAGATCCTAGCCTCTCAACCTTTCCTTAAGAGCAAGTGGGGCAAACTTCAAATGCATAAACAAAATAGAAAATAGATCTAACTCCTAGCCTTACGATTTTGCATGGGTGGCTAGGCCAATCCACTATGCAAGGTGTAGGCACATTAATAAAATAAATTGCAGAAAATTGAAACTTAGAAAGAAATGCAAGCCCAAGAGACTCTCTTTGGGCTTGCTTACAATGATAGAAGAAGAGAGGAGATTTAGGTATTGTTATCGCACAATTTGTAGCTAGATCAAAAGGCTAGAAAATAGAGGCCAAACTGGCGTAACAAGAACCTACCCCACCCAATGTCACCACAATGGGGAGGTTCTTTCTATTCAAGGAGGTTAGCCCAAGGGAGACGTCCCCGGTAACCTAGGTTTTTGAAGAGGCAAAGGTATAAAGATCAAAGTAAAAGTCCCTCCTCACAGGTTACCACCAAGATCAAATAGTCTGGCTAAACAGCCAATAAAGAAGTGTAGCCCCAAATGAGAACACCTGCTCGGAACAAGACAATAGCAAAACAATATATGTAGGCTATAATTCAATGGGTTAGTACTTCATATAACTATCTGATGTCAATAGATTAGCAATTTTAACAATAGATATCAATGAGATCAATGTTTATCAATGTAGCAGTGGAGTAATATCAATTCATCAATAAATATTGAGATGATGTAGCCAACAATGTATTTAATCAATCCCTTACTCAATAAATGCTCTTAACCATCATCTAATTGCTTATCAACAGAAAGTGTTGCATCAAGATGGAATAACCAAGTATGACGTCAGCCTAATTAGGGTTAGTAGTTACCTAGGTTTTCAAATTATAAAAGCTTTTAAGAGTTGTTTGAGCACTATCACTTCAACGTTGGGGACCTGAGATCAATGCCTAAGGGTAGATGGAGTCAATTTAAGAGAGGGCACAAAGGTTGAAGGGAATAGGCTAAGGACTAGAGGGAAGGGTTCTGAAGTCCTGCAATGGCAGGGCCCCAGAATCAAAACCCTAGGGGAAAGAGGCTCACTCCGGTGTTGCTTAAGCAAGGCCTCGTGCTCTTTCCTCCTTCCTTAGGTTAAACTTGGCAAAATGGCTAGCATGAAAGACA
>JASDQU010279618.1:5901-18547 GCA_032191745.1 Picea mariana
ATGTACCAACATCATCAACTATACACCTCATGTATGTGCCAACTCATCAACTACATGTCTCAACCATGTACCCAACATGTACCTCAACCAAAATCCCTCATCAATTTAATCATACAAATCTAATTTGTAACTATGTAATAGACCTAGTGTATATGATCACATACCTGCAAACCTTCCTTAACTTTAACAACAAGAGAGTAGCATTTTCATCAAACTTTAATTTAGTCTCACATGACTAGTTTTGGATTAGTCATCAACCCTAACTTGAAATAATCATAACTATGTACCTGTAATGAATAAAGATCTAAAAATAGTACACAATGTTCTTTAGTGTGTTTTATGCAATTCCTTCAGTTGTCACTACTTGTAACCTCTCATAAAAGAAGTTATAGCAAAAATGGCATACCTTGTTGAAATCTGGCTTATTCTAGAGAGTGAACTTGTAGAGCATGTCCCGCACGGAATATTTGTTGTATGGATCTGAAACTTTTACACAGAATACTACAGACTGTCCTCTAACCAACAAATTTGGTCTTACTAAATTTGGATATGTTATGAATAAGTTATGATGGTTTTATCCGAAACACTTGTTTTAGACTAGTTTCGGGACTAGCCACAAACCCTATTTTCCACGGAGTGTAACTCCAAAAATACAATGACCCACAAGCTGAAATTAGTACCACAACTACTTGGATATGTTTCTTCAATGGACTCCCAATTTTACGGTCTGATTCATTCTAGAAAAAAAATTATTGCAAAAATGGTGAGATTACCTATAAATAACATACCTTAGAAAGCATTATCAAAATAATTTATCCTCCCTTGAATTTCGGTCTTCTTTACTTCACCTTAACTATGAAATTCGGCTTAGATATCCTTTGGTTACCTCAATCACCTGTAGATATTCAATATACTCAAGTGTGATTAAAATGAGAGAGCCTTGCCTCTTATTTACACTCTCCAAGTAGCTTCCTTAGAAGCATCTTCTAGGCCACTTTGTCCACATAGTCACCTATGTCCAACTTTGCCCAATTTGCCACTTGTCCATGTATCCAATAGACACTTGACCACTTAACCCATTTTCCTCATTTTAGGTTTAATCTTCTTATAACCACTTTCCATAATTAGAAAGTTCTCCATTTACTTTATTATTTAAATAATCCTCCTTGACTATGTCACTTCACTTTATTATTTAAATAATCTTATTTGATTTTGTCACTTCACTTTATTATTTAAATAATCCTCTTTGACTTTGTCACTTCACTTTATTATTCAAATAATTTCTTCTTTGCAAGCACTTTGACTTCTTTGACCATTTGGGGTTTCAAGCCAATCATATGAGGGTCCTTCAACTTCCTAAGGTCATAACTCTCAAACCGTGAGGAGTTATGTGATGTTCCACATATCACCGGAAATGGCATGACATGTACTATCCATCTAGATTAGTCTTAGCTGAAAATATATCAAAACTCATACCATTATATATCAAATAAAATTGGGTCCATTACTCAAACCTTTGTGCTACCGGAATTCTCTACCAGACTTTCTCCAAGGGTTGACATCAATCACTAAGGGTTGGCATCAATATACTATATCACTCTCCAAAGGTTGACATCAATGACAACCAACAATCCATATCAATTGTCCATCAACCTAAGCCAACTGTCTGACAAGCATATGGTGATAATATATAAAGTTAGCACATATAATATCATAATCCATCAATATTCATAACAAATATGCCCATGGAATAACAATTCAAATATTTGCATGACATTAATCGGATGAGAAAAGAGTATTTCTATTAGAACATGATCAACAGAAGTGTATGAATAACAAACTTCTGTCTCGGCACGTCTCTGAACCAAGAAACTCAGTCCCTTCCAGTTGGGCCTCCACTAGTTCAATCCTCCACCAAAGGAAAACTCATATAAGAGAGACAATGAGGTTCTCCATCAAATAGAGAAGAGCTTGGGGGCCTCTACCATGTTTGGTAAGCCTCTACTATTCACTAATGACACTTCTAGTCATAGTAAGGAGGTTTTGTGTCGCTAACAAAAAGGGATCGTACCTAAGGCATATGAATCGCAGTCATAGAATAATGCAAGTGTACAAAATGGAGTGACGACCTATCCTACGTGTTGGTCAAAGAAAATACTTTCCAAAGTCGTGAAAGGGAGAAATGACATTAGAAACCGTAAGAAACACTGGATAAAACCACCAAAACCAACTCCTTCCACTACACTATTAGTCCACTAGGCCAAAATATTAGCAAAAAATATATAAAGTGGGTAATTTTTTTCTATAAATAGTAAAAATAACCAATTTTACCATACCATTTCACATTTTCACCCAAATAGTGCATTTTGGACCAAATTTCCCATGACCCTCAAGTGTCGATTGCGGGAGCTACGAGCGATGGAATTGACAACCGTCTGGACCATGTAAGTATTATTTCCCTCCTCTTCATTTCTAGTGGATTAGATTTTGAAATTAGGTCTCATTTTTTGAGCTTTTTAATGCACAAATTAGGAATTAGGGTATGTGCGGGCTGTAGATCATCGGGTCATGTATACGCAGCCCTATACGCGACTATTATAAAAAAAAAACCATGTACATGCAGCCCTATATGTGACTATGTAAACTGCAACTCGCAGAAAAGTCTGTAACTTGGTGTTTTTTAAAGGAATTTGACTCAAAAATTGGATTTTTCTTGCAGGATGGTACTAGAATGGAGAGAAAGAGAGCATGATTAAGTTTACACTACAGTGGAAAGAGACCCAGGGGCCCAACTAGCATTAAAAATAAGTGGGATTTATAATTTTTGGGCTCTCAAAGGGATGAGGGATCAAGTGAGTCTTCTCCAAACGTTGGTGAACTTTTGGGATCCAGATACAGAGGCCTTAAACCTCGATGGGAAACCTTTGAGAATTGAAGTCGAGGATATATACTTTCTTACAGGGTTTTTGCATCGGGGTGAGGTGGTGAACCTCAAATCCAAGGGAGTTGGGAGTGGCATGAACATAGAGGACTACATCGCCACTCACTATGTTGCATGCACAAAAAAGGTACGGAGCCAACTCCTTATTCGGGTGATCAAAAACCTAAGTTTAAAGATCATCGTTCTCATGTTGACATGAATCATGGGGTTGGCCTCGTTGCATCAGGCATCAAGGCCACTGATGTTCTACTATGTGTAGTGCTTACGAACCATAGTATATGATCGTTCCACCTCACTACTGGCTACCATGAAGAGCCAGTTGACAGAGTGCAAACAGGGTAGGAAGAGAAACTTTGGGTTTGCATCTATCTTGTATAGTTTTTTCTTCGAGTGGGTTCCATAATTGATCCCTAGAGTTGATATCACTCCACATAGACCGCTCAATCCAACCATGTCGTGATGGACTAAGGTGATGAGGTGGTTGGGAGGTGGTAGGGTATCGACCCCCTACAACGATGAGTTCTTCTTCTGGTGGCGCTAACAGGTGATATCCCTGGAGGACTACTCTTACGCAGGGATTGACTTTAGAGGAGACCCAAACATTCCATTTCCACTAGGTTCCACCTACGGAGACATAGGTATGAAACAATTTTCAAAGATATTTCATTTTTTGTGTTTTTTAAAGAGAAAAAACGTAAATGTTTTTGGATGGTGTCAAGTATTCTAAAAAAAAATTCTTTGTTGTGCAGACGTAGGTCCGCAATGGTCGAATGAATTCCCATGAAACTGGCGGAGGCACTGGGGGGATGAGCCAACATGAGCAGATGCAGAGAGAGTGCTTAAAAATGTGCAGGGAAACCTATCTCGTTTGATGCATAGGATTCCCGTGGTACAGGTACAGGATCTACCAGAGGCAATGCAGCGGCAGATGGTGGGAGTGTCCCATGCATGGGTGTGACTCTTCCAGCATCTCACAAACATCGTAGTATGCTATCATGAAACACATCTATTTCCATACGCATAGATGTCATGGTTATTGTATCGAGTGGTTGTATATGTATTTTGAGGGTGTGGGATTCAATTTTGTACTATAACACCATAGTTTTTTGGAGAAATGAAATATAAAAACATGGGTCTTGGACCTTACTTATATTACAATATGTACATTAGTGAATGTGTTTATTTTACTTTAGTTATATGACAAATTCCAATCTAACACATAATTATCATATGCATTGGATACATAATTAAAAGTTCTAGGTATGTGATTATAAGTAATAAAATCAAAATGTCGTTCCAAAAGTCATACCCATAGGAATCATCGGAGTAGAGTATGGTCTCGCACATGGTAATTTTCGTTCAACTGACATACTACTAACTGGGAATCCAGGTGAACTTCTAAAGAATGAATACCATGTGAAACGACATCGCGTAAAATTTCTATAACCACGCTATATTCAACCACATTATTCGTTGATGGCCCTAGAAAAATGCCACCTGAAGATACCAGTTGACCCTCGTGTGAGTAAAAAACCCAAGCAGTGAAAGCTAAATTCCGTGTATGATGACTAACACCATCTATGAATCCTAAGTAAACTAAAGACTTCGTTGACATCTGCCAACCAAGGGAAAACTTAATAAGAAATCCGATGATGGAAAGGAAAATATATAAACACTAAGATACACTAGTATACAGATATTTACGCCCAATATTGGGGCTCAAGCGTAATATATTTTCATGTAGATCCCATTTCTGGGCTCAGCCAACATATTCCCTTTACAATCTTCTAATGTGTAGGCTCCTTTTTCTAAGACCCGTCGCACGATATAAGGACCGTGCCACATGGGGTTGAACTTGCTTGCCCCCAGTGGTTCTTTGGCTTGGTCATATAAGAGGACCAAGTCACCCTCATTGCACTACCGAGGACAGATAGACTTATCATACTAGACCTTGACACATCATTTATTCACTTCGATAGCCATGGAGGCATCTCGACGCTGCTCATCTAGACTCTCTCTGTGTACGAGGCATTCTTTGAGATCGGAAGTCTCAGGTAGGAGCTTAACTGTCAGTCTAAGAGAAGGGATTATGCATTCAATAGGAAGAATCGACTCCACACCATGTACTAACTAAAAAGGAGAAAATCAGTGGAGGTCTTAACCGAGGTTCGGTATGCCCAAAGCGTGGGGTAAAGCATGAGATGTCAGTTAGATTTGCTCTAGCTGACAGTTTTCTGCAAAATAGTCTTGAGAGACTTGTTCACATCCTCTACTTGTCCATTTTCCTGAGGTTATTAAGGGGAAGAATGACCATGTTTAAACCCCAATTTTGATGCTAACTCTTTCATCATTTCGTTCTAAAAGTGATTGCCATGATTAGTGACAATCTCACTCGGTATTCCGAATTGGGCTATAATTTGATTGAACATGAAAAATGTTGTAGTCTTACCATTAGATTTAATTGTAGGCATCACCTTGGCCCACTTAGTAAAGTAGTCTACAGCCAAAATAATATTTTAATTCCCCCCAACCGAATTTGGGTTGCAATCCACAAAATCCACCCCCACTTGGTGAAGGGACCAACGGTGATGATCAAGTGAAGAGGGGTTGGATGCGAGCGCATATTTCGAGTCAACACCTAGCAAGGGTGACACTTCTTGACCGCTTCGACACAATCTTTAAAAATAGATGGCCAAAAATAATCGGCTCGTGAATTCTTTTGGGTTGTCACAAGCCCAGATAGATGACCACCACAAGCCCCACTATGACAGTCATTAAGAGCGAACTCATCCTCTTCGTGAGTCAATAAATGACGCAGAATATTATCTACACCTTGGCGATACAAAGTGTCATCGATGATAAGGTATTTCTTATCTTGATATCGTATGCGTTGTCGATCGTCTCTCGAAAGATGCTAAGAGAACTTCAAGGTTTGAATATAGATCAAAATGTCTCCATACCAGGGGTCCGAAGACAAGACAAGGAAAAAAAATTCATCTGCAAATGAATCGACATGAATAAAGTCCTCATCTAACCAAGGGAAGTCCGATATTAACTCGGTAAAAACTAGCGATTTCTTGGATTTTGCCAAAGCAAAATCGAGATCAAACTATTGCAAGATGACAATCCATTTATTATATTTCCCCCCTGTGATATGCCTAGAAAGGACATATTGAAATGGGTTGACATCAGCAACTATGGTAGTTTTGCAAAGCAATATATAGTGTCATAATATTTGAACCACATGTACGGTAGCCAAAGCTATCTTCTCAACATGAGAGTACTTGAGTTCAGGGCTGACTAATTTTTTACTAAGATAGTAAATGACATGCTCATGGAGCTCATCATCATCCTAAACTAAAACCATACCAACCGTCCCTTCGGACGCGGAGATATAAAGAAAGTAATCTCTATTGTAGTCTGGAGGCTTCAACAGAGGTGTTGATACCAAGGCTTTCTTAAGAGAATCAAAGGATTATTGGGCTCATTCATGCCATATAAGCGAAGTGTCCTTCTTCAAGAGCAACATGAAACCCCTAGTAATATTGGCATAGTTTACTATAAACCGACGTAAGAACTTATTTTTCCCTTGTAAACCTTGAAGCTGATGAATATTGCGCGGGGGAGGAAATAGAAGTATTACCTTAACCTTTAAAGGATCCACCATGATCCAAGTCTCAGAGACTAAGAATCTTAAAAGACGACCCGACCTAATGTAAAAGATGCACTTACGAGGGTTCAAACGGATGCGATAATAGTGACATCTCTCAAAAACTAGTCGAAGGTCGGTAGAGTGATCCACTCTCTTGCAAGAATGAGAAGTGAGATCATCAAGGTAAGCTTCGAATATATTATTGAGATCGTGAAAAGTGAAGGTCATGGCTCGTTGGAAGATTGCTTCAGCGTTTTTAAGTATGAAAGGCATTTTCCGATATGCAAAATTTCCCCAAGGAAAAATAAATGTCGTCTTATGTTGATCCTCAGGTTTAATCTGAATTTCATTGTATCCTGAAAATCCTTACATAAAATAAAAAACCTCGCTTCCCTCACACTCATTGAGAATATCATCAATGAAAGGTGTCGGGAAGTTGCCTTTAGGACAGTCCTTTTTCAGGTCTCAAAAATTCATACACACATGGCTGGTTCCTTGCTTCTTATTCACGGGAACGGAATAGGATACCCATTCAGTTAAGGGAACCGGGAAGATAAAACCTGCATTAAGCAGTTTCTCTACCTCTACATTAATAGCAGGGGCCTTCCTAGGATTAATATATCTAAATCATTGTCGAACAATCTTAGCATCTGGATGGGTTTTAATCTCATATTCGACAATGTGAGGTTCGATTCCTAGCATCTCTTCATATGACCAAGAAAATACATCCCGTAATTATTTGAAGAGATCGGTGTAGATCTGAATTTATTTAGGCGAACAATCCACAACGATATATACATTTTCAACTTTACCAGGAATACAAGAGATATCGATCATGATGGTAGGAGAAATACTCGCCATGTTTCCTTCAGCATAAATGTCGTGAATATCAAGTGGAACTACATCGTGACCAAATATCTCACTCAAGGTAGACCTAAAATCATCTTGTTTGATCCTAACAAGCTCTGGGAGGAAAAAAGAGCGATGATGCATATCATCCCAAAGATTCTCAGAACCATTCATGGCCTTTAAGATTGCTTCATCTGAAGGTAAAGTATCATCAAGGAAATCATGTGATAAAGACGATGAAGTGGCCCATATGGGCTGGAGAACAGGATCTTCCTCATCCGTCTACGAGGAGACAGGATCTGGATTGAGAGTAGAGTCGAGAACAACCTGATATGTTATCTCTGTCCCCGATAGTGGCATCGCCATTCCAATATGTGACTGACCTTCACAAGACAAGGTCAGGAAAGGTAGGGTCCAAGGATTGTTAAAATATGAAGTGTGGAAAGGAACGAACCTCATTGAAGAAGAAAACCTACTGGACATGGTATAGATATGATGAATTGGTGCCATGAAATCAAAGGTACCCGTAAGGGAGGAATACATTCTGACACCAATATCCTCAGTTGTCGACTGAGAATTGTCGATCACGGGGATCGAGGGTCCAACTGATGCATTGGGGCTAGAATGCGCAAAGGACAACTGATCGATCATCCCGATCTTCCCATCATGAGGAAAATATAAAGTATGAAAAATGGACAACACAACTGCAGTCATAGCATAAGTCCAGTTACGCCCTAGTAATAAGTTAAGGGGTGCATCAACCACCTCGACATCCACCTCCACTGTCTTCCCACCTAACTATACTGGAATGGTAGGAAGAATATCGTGGGGATGGAAAGAACAACCATCAAATGTGGTCAACATGGTTGGATATTGAGAGAGGGTTAGAGAGCCAATAACTTTCCAATAGGTTAAAGACATCACACACGTTGCAACACCTTCATCAATAATAGTATGTTTGATGGTATACTTTGAATAATCCACATGGATTTGAAAGGCCACATGGTAAGGCAAGCGAGGCTTCACATCCGTGACGTTAAACTTGATAACCTTAGAGCCACAGGGGTATAGAGCTCCTAACGCAGATAAAAAGGCATTCCTCTATGAAGGACATGTCTCGAGTACCTCCAAAGATGACATCTTGCAAGGGGTTTGACCCAGGTCCTCAACAATAAAGTAAATTTGAGCAGCTCTAGCATTAATTTTGTGGGTGGAGTGTTTGAGTAATCCTTTCGAAATACGAAGCAGAGGCTCTGGCTTTTCAATCTGTAAAGGCATCTCTGGAGGAGGGGGAGACTCTAGACTTGGAACAGTCTATGAAGAACTGTAATTGTGAGACCGAGTGGCTACATTAATATAAGACCTAACCATATTTATACATAGACAACCATTGTCCTGTGCCGATGGGTTTTGACTCCCACTCGCCACATTTCCAGCATTAGAGGAGCTCGAGGCCATGTGTTGATTATGTGGAAAAGGATTAGAAGCACAATAGGTAGTAGGGATAAAATCCTCGCAGCTTCCTCAATTTTGGGGCACAAGTGGGTAAGGTGATCATCAGTACAAAGCTTACAAGGGAATTTCACCTTCTATTTCTCTTTCTTTCCCTCACCAACATTAACCTTCAATCTATCATTGTTAGCATTGTCCTTGGGTTTATTATCATTATTCCTCCAACCCTTATGATTATTACCATGTCCTTTCCTTTTATTCCCTCCTGGTTGTTGGTTACCATTCGGGTTGGTCGACAACTACACAAAATGTACATTCGTCGACTGAGCGGGAGTGGAGGACACAGATGAAGCTTGTCCTCCTACAGACTAGCTTAGAGACAACTCTTTCAACTGGATTGTCACTAAGTATGTAGATTTAACATTTGTGGAGCCTATAATTCCATCGGCATCAGGCCCAGACTTTTTCCTAGGGTCGTAGTTTGACCTCGGTGCGTTGGGAAGAATTTTGTATAACATCCCAAACTTAGCATATATGAGATCTAACTGTTGGGATTTAAAAATCGCTTCCTCTTCAAATTTTACCCCAGATGTATAGACATCCTTCAAAATATAAGGCAGTAAAGACTTAAGAAACCATTCCAACAGGAACTCTGTAGGAATGTAGGCTTTGATCAACCTCTTTCATCTACACCACTCTTGGTTGCGATTTGAGATATGAGTGGCTTTGTCCTGGAAAAGGGCCGACAGAAGTTTTATGTTTGCATTGTAATGAACTGAAAATTGGAAGTGGTTGAGGAAAACTAAAACCATCTTGTTAAAATTCACGTACGTCCCTCTAGTAGCTCTATGTACCATTTCGCTGCAACCCCTGTGAGGGTGTGTTGAAACAGTATTAAACAAATAGAATCATCGTTAAGGGGCTTGGAAGAGCACTAAAGATGAAAATTAGTGACGTGATCACCAGGATCCTCACCAGTCTTTCCTTCAAATTTTAGAATATCCGAAAGAAGCTTGGTGGGGAGGGGGGGCCATGTCAGGTCATAACGCACCATGTCATTCATTAATCTTGATAAGTTTGGCACGTTGAGCGTGGCCAGAAAAGGGAGAGGGGGTTGCGACATCTGGCCCCAAACTCCTGGGAAATATTGATGTTGGGGAATCGTAGCCCATCCAAGGTTCCGGTATGCACCATGGCCTTGTCTAGGATTGTAAAACCCCCCTCCAAACTAATTCATAAGGGGTTGGTTAGGCATCATTCTAGTATGAATGTTATGATGAGGGTTGTAAATGTTTCCCCTAGCCGGAGTAGATCCAGGTTGGGGGTTTCCCAAAGTATGAAATTGACCTCCTCCAGGTGGAAATATGGAGGATAGAGGTGGATTCATCATGCCAAATGTGTTGGTCAGAATCGGTGTGGAGGAGGTAGGTGTAGAGGACAGAACATAAGTAGTAGCTTGTCTTCCTGGTTGATTACTCCATCTAGGAACATCAAGACTAGGATTAGACCTGGGGTGAAAAGGAGGTAGGCTTCCAACAGTGGGAGTCATTTGGGGAATATGAGCTTCTCCAAATGAGAGTGGAATATGAGGAGGAGCCATGCCCCCAAGTGCAATACTAGGATTCATATTAGATGCTGGAATGGAGGATGAAAATTGTGATGTGAAATTTGAAATACCATAAGAGAAAGGGCTAGAGGCCGAAGGAATGGACTGAGTATTGTAGCCTAATGAACTAAAAAGAGACCCAAAAGGGTTCGTTACTATAAGTTGAGTATTAACTACAGGCTGGACAGGACTGATGATGGGAACCTATGACACTACAATCGTTGTGGTCGAAGGCATAGAAGGAGTTCCATTAACTATGGTAGGTATGGGATTCGAAGGACTCCTTGTATCTTTCTTACTCGACTCAGTACTCATACTTGTATGACCACAATTTTGGTAGGTGGAGGTGTGTGTACCATGGTTGATAACTTTATGCCTTTTAGAAGGAAAAGACTCAAGATGTGGTGGCAACTTCAACAAATGGTGAGACCTGCGAGGAAGCTAGTCTGGCTCCACGATGACTCAAGACTTGAGATATAAAAACAAATCCTAAGGCCAACTAAAAATCAAAGAACACACCAAAATAAACAAAAATGCCAATATGCACACAAACAGGATAAAGTGGTTGAAAGGGGCCTCCCTCCCTAAAGTAGGTATGCCTCGCCCAAGAGGGGCCTAAGACTCCCTTCAAAAGATCGGAGGTATTAGAATCAGTTATAAGGGCCCTTGTGGGCTTAACAGTGCAGTCGGTTAGATCCCCCTGGAGAGGTAATCTTCCATAAAGGTTGTGTGTTGGCCAACCCTTATCTGACTCAAGGTACCTGCAGAATAACCCCTACAAGTAACCTATGTGGCTACCTATGTCGAGCAACTAAGCCACCACAATATAACCAATGCACAGGAGAACAATTGTAAGTCAGGTCCATCGTATGGGTAGAGTAACAAAGACCTAAAGCTTGAAATCACCACCTCTCACAGAGGTAAAGGTACTAGAAAGACCCCCATATATGAATAGATCCCTATAAATATCTCTGACGCTAAGAAGGTATTGGAGGGATATCTCCTCAACCAACCTCGTGTGACCTCATGCTTAACTCTGGTGTGAGCAGAGCCTCCTGGCGTCACCAATTATAGAATGGATTTCACCACTCCCTTAGTCAGACACATATGTTGAATTTAATAGCCTTGGAGAAGTTTACTCACAAAATCTTATTCCAAGGCTCTAAATCTTAAGCTAGTTTGTGCACCCTGAAAAATAAAATTGTTTCTAATCATTGTTTACTCAAAAGATGTGGTTGTGAAACTGATGATGTTCTGACTCAACAAGTAAAATAAATGAATATGAATATAATGCAAAGTCCTAACTTCAATTCTCAATAAATGATAAGCTTTTCAAAAATGCAACTTTCAATTCAACTCTGCAATTTCAAATAAGATGCAATATTTCCATACATGTATCAAGATCAATGATAAGGACCCAAAAGATCAAATGCCATAATGAAAAATGTATTAGTTTTTGTATTTTCAATATAAATAAATGAAAATGCAAGGACTAAATAGTAGCTTGATATATAAACCCTATTGTAAGCAAAAAAGAGACAAACCAAGTAGGATATCAAGAAGCAAACACCTAGCCCAAGTGCAAGGACAACCAGTGAAAAAGATGACGAGAAAAAAAAAAGGCCTGAAAATTAAACCAAAGTAAGGTTTCTTGTCACTTTGCATGCACTTAATAGTTATAAGAGAGACCCAAGAAGACTCAGCAACCATCAAAACTTACCCAAAAAACACCAAACTCAACAAACAAGCAAACAAGGATGATGTACGTGATTGTTTAAGAAAAAATTGTGTATGTATGCTCCCTAGAGAACGACAGCTCGAGTATGTACGTGTATGCCAAGGGAAAACCCACTTATACGTATTAAAACACTGCCAGGTTAAGGATAAGGACAAGAAAATCAGACTCAAAATGAAAATAGGTTATCAAGCAATCAGACGACAAGAAAACTCAAGCTAACCAAGAGCAATCAAAGGAGAAAAAACACTCCAAACTCCGAAAATAAGATTCCTTCCCTAGTATGGTCGCCAATTCTATTACAAGGAAAATCACTCTATGGCATGGGGTAAACCACAATAGATGGAAATGACTACAAAAATAAACTCTAATCTCAAGTATGCTATATAAAAAAACATGCTAACAAGTCAA
>JASDQU010279621.1:4533-14811 GCA_032191745.1 Picea mariana
TTGGACACCAACAATGGCCTTCACACCTGGACAAATAGAAGAACCGGGATACACCAAATCGCCTGCAAGCTAGACAGATTCCTTATATCTGAATCTCTTATGATGGAAGGCACCGCAATGGAATCTGTTATCCTAAATTTCTCTGGGTTAGATCATTGGCCTCTACAATTATGGATGGATATCCCTGCCACTCCTGGTAAGAAACCCTTCAGGTTTGAGAAGTTCTGGCTAGACCACCCTGATTTCCAAGAAAACATCCAGGCCTGGTGGAGGGAAGCAGAGATCCCTCGTGGCTCCAAAATGCATAAATTCCAGCAAAAGCTAAAGAACCTCAAGCAAACTCTCAAACTCTGGAACCAACATACCTTTGGCAACATTTTTGATGCTCAAAAATAGTTATTGGCACAATTGGAAGGGATTTAACATCAGATTAGATTGTAGGGACTAACAAATGAGCTCAAAGATCAGGAAATAAGAGTAAATCAGTAGCTCGAAGCCAGGAAAAAACAAGAAGAGATCTTATGGAAACAGAAATCGCGAGTGCAATGGCTCAAGGAAGGGGAGCGCAACACCAAATTCTTTCATAGAATGGTCATCCAAAGACGACACTCCAACAAGATCACTCATCTCATCTCCAACGACGGGGACATCGTCCACTCCCATGGTGACATGGAAACTACCTTGATAGGATATTTTCAAAACCTCCTCACAGAACCCCTTGCAGACAGACATGAGGCCATTAACAAGGTCACGCGGCATGTACCCTCCCTCGTCACCAAAACGCTCCCCTTCTCAGGCCAATAACTATTGAGGAAGTGGACCAAGCACTTCAGGAAACTCCTAAATGTAAGGCTCCTGGCCCTGACGGTTTCACTAGCGACTTCTTCCATCATTGCTGGCCGATGATCAGAACAAAAGTCTGGGAAATTTTGGAGGATTTCCGAGCCACTGGACAGATCCTCCAGGATCTCAATGCTACTTTCATTACCTTAGTTACTAAAGAAGGGAAGGCACATCACCCCAAGCAGTTCAGGTCGATAGCTTTGTGCGACATCATTTATAAAATTCTTACAAAAGTGATAGACAGGAGACTCAAACCCATCCTACCAACAATAATATCCCCGGAGCAATCAGGCTACGTTGAGGGAAGACAAATCCTAGACAGCGTAATCCTTGCCCATGAAGTGATCCATTCTCTGCAGAAGACCAAGACCCCAGGTATGCTCCTCAAATTAGACCTCTCTAAAGCCTTTGACAAGATCAGTTGGGAATATATGCGAGCAATGCTTCTGGCTTTTGGCTTTGATCAGAGCTGGGTAACCTGGATTGTGAATCTAATATCCTCGGCTTTCTTCTCTCTTTTCATTAATGGCGTTCCCTCGCGGCCCTTCTCCCCCTCTAGAGGGATCAGGCAAGGAGATCCCCTCTCTCCGTTCCTTTTCATCATCCTGGCCGAGGGTCTAAGTAGATCCATCCATGCAGCGATTGAAAACAACCTTCTAACAAGTCTACCCTTGCACGGTATCTCCCCTCTTATCTCGCACAACCAATTTGTTGACAACACCCTCGTAATGGGCAACCCTACGGTCCAGGAAGCCAACTCCATTCTGGATATCCTCCAAACTTTCTTTGATCCTTCAAGCCTGAACTGCAACAAGGATAAATCCAAAATATTTTTCTTCAACACTCCCCTTTCGATCCAATGCCACATCTCTGGCGTCCTTGGTTTCCACAGAGGCTCCCTTCCATCCAAATACCTTGGCATCCCCTTGATCGAAAATGCCCTCCGGAACTCTTCCTGGGAACACCTCTTATCTTTCTTCTCCAAAAGGCTTTCCTCTTGGACCTACAGAGCTCTAAACCTTCCCAGTCGTCTCACTCTTCTTTAGGCTATCCTCCAGGCCCTTCCGATCTACTCCTTTTCTGCGCTGGCTTCTCCGAAATTTGTACTCAATACTATTAAAAGCCTACAGAGAAACTTCATTTGGCACGGCCTCAATACAGGGAAGAAAATACTGTTGGTCAGTTGGGACAAACTCTGTCGACCCAAGGAGCAAGGAGGTTTGGGACTAAGGGATCCCTTCATCATGAATAAGGTGCTAAGCACCAAAATTTGGTGGCGATGGCTAAAAATCCCCAAGGACCTCTGGGCCCGACTTTGGAGGAAGAAATATGCTCCAAATGGGCAGAGAAGAACCTAATCTGTTGGAATGAGGATAACAAGAGCTCCTTAATATGGACAGTAGCCAAGCAGAATCGACAATTGGTGACTGAGCATGCCTTTTGGGAAATCAGGGATGGGAAAACTGCCCTTTTCTGGCAAGACTCCTAGCAACAATGGCTGGTTATGGGCAAGGAGGAATGGGCCCCCAACATTTGTACTCAAACCACTCAGGCAGGACTGACAAAAGTAGTTGACTACTAACAGGACAATCCCCGAGAAGACACTTGGTGCCAGTGGCACCTGGACAGGGAAAGCATCGATCTGGAGGCACACGTGGATCTCGCTCCTTGGCAAGAAGAGTTGGCGAAGCGGAAAATTCCCATAATTGTAGGAGAGGATATCTTGAGATGGGGATACAGACCACAGGGTACCTTCAGCATGCGGGAAGCGTACCAGCTCAAAGCTCATTTAGACCCCCTCCCTAACACGAAAGCTTGGCGTAAGCTCTGGAGTCTTAAACACTGGCCAAAAATCACCCTCTTCCTCTGGCTTGTTACTCACTCCAACATCCTAACCTAGGACAACCTATCGAAAAGAGGCTTTGTTGGTGCCTCTATTTTCTTACTTTGTGGAGAGGCAGAGAAAACAATTAACCATCTTCTCAACTCCTACCATTATAATGCTCAAATCTGGGATCAAGCAGTGCTCATCATGCGCACCTCAGACCGTCGCAGAGATAGCATCCTGGTAACCATTACGAACTGGAGGGACCAAGCTTTCCACTCCCCCCTCCTCAATCGGGTTTGGCAACTTCTACCGGGCTTTATCCTTTGGCAAACATGGAAAGAAAGGAACATAAGGCTCTTCAGAGGTCTCTCCCTCCCATGGCAACAATGCTAACATCAATGCTATCGTAACATCCTGGAGACTCTCCCCCTTCATCTCTGGTCCGATGTAGACTCTAATAGCAACCCAGATGAACTTCCCATCCTTCGATTCTGGACTCCACCTTCTCCCCTTTAAGCTCGACCCTCTTCCCCCCTATCCCATCGTTAAAGCATCCCCTCCTTTTGGTCTCCTCCCCCAGAGGACTTCCTCAAGCTTAATTTTGATGGGGCCTCTAAGGGAAATCCAAGACCTGCAGGCTATGGAATAGTTTTTCGCAACCATCATGGGCACATCCTTCTCATCAGTGCTGGCTCCATAGGTCACTCCACGAACAATGCAGCAGAACTGTGGGGTCTCACCAAGGGACTACAACTGGCCATCAAAAATAACTTCACCAAGTTAATCGTTGAGGGAGATTCTCAAATCATCATCAACTTGCTGTGGAAAATTTTAAATGGAGCCAACCCGGATAGAATATCTCCTAGCTGGAGACTCCTGCATGGACTGCAGATTATTACCGACTCACTGCTACCAAATTTGGCCATTATCCCAGCCCACGTCAGACGAAAGGCGAATCAAGTAGCGGATGAACTAGCTAAAATGGGAATCAATTGGAGTGAGTCAGAACTCCTGTGCAATTCATCCCTAGAACCTGATCATCCCATTCTCCAGCAGTGTATCCACAAAGCTGGGACGATGGATGCTCCCCTGGATGGGGTGTCAGTGGAGTCCACTTGGCGCATGATGGAGGATGACTCATGCCAACGAGTCACAAAGCCATGTGACGGGCTCATGCCACCGTCCGCCACCCTCCTGCGACATTAATACGCTATAATCACGATGGGAAAGGGCGCTAATGCATCCATTCTCCCCTTTGCATTTTCTTATGGCTTTGTTCCTGGTTTCTGTTCATTGTCTCTGCTGGTGGTTTGACGGGCTCCCCCCTTTGTTGCCATGGCCAACTCCTGCTAGCGTTTACTGGTCCCCGGTGGCTCCTTCTCATCCCGAGACCTTCAACCTCTGCTGCGCGCACCCTATGCCTAACCATAAGCCACGACCAAGAGGGATACCACGGTGGGGTTCTCCCTAGAGACCTCGTCGACCCTAAAATTCATCGCCTGCTCTGCCCCCCACCTGCTCTTCCCTTCACTTCTAGGCCAAGCCTCACAACATTACCCCTCCCATTCTATCGATAACGCACTTCAATTTCCTAACAATTATTCCTCAGCCACTCTGTTCTTTCTCGCGTCTCCTCCCCGCCCCACCTGTGGCTGAACCGACCCATACACCTATCTCAGCTTCTCCAAGAAACTTAGGAGACGAGCAACCACCTTCTACACGGAAGCATGGGAACATTGGGCACCCATCCTTTCATAGCATTAATGGCGAGCAGATAAAAGACAATATGTCCATCCTCTACGGCTTAGTCTTCGAACTCCACCAGGGGGTGGAGGAATTGCAATTTCGGCTGCAACTTACAAATGAAAAGGTGATGCTCTTCCTTCAGCTCCTCTCCTCCATGCACGAGGGTTTCCTCTTGACCCTGGAAGGAGCGACCTCTATGCAGGAACCAAGAGCAGATACCGTTGATGGAGAGGTCAAGGGGCGTGCGATTTCGGAGCAGGAACCCTGGGTAGCTACCAAAGGTGGGGATGTCACAATGCAGTGTGCAGCAGAGTCTGAAATGAAGCGGGATGGGTGCGAGACCATGGCTAAGGAGGACACCGCGAAGAATGACCTTGGAACTGAGACCAAAGAGGAGGTCGAGGTGCAATGGGCGCACGGGACGATGTATGTCGAAGAGGAACCCTGGATCGGGGATCTCAACGCCACCTGGCCAGGTTACATGTTAGGCGTCTAGGCTCTTGCTGTTTTAGAGGTCGTGTAAGTTGTTTTTCATTTTCTATGGATGTCCAAGTTGTCTTGGACTTTACTTTTTATAGTTTATTACTGTACTTAAGCTGACTAATATGCTGACTGGATTGGTTTCCCCTCTGTTGGGGCAGCCCAGTAATTACAGCAGGACTATCATTGTATTTTGGAACTCCCTTTTGCCTCTGGAAGAATCTTAATATATTAAACTTCTTACTTAAAAAAAAAACAATAATAAAAATAACAAAACATAAAAAACACAAAAATTAAAAAATTTCAAACAAAATAACAAAAAAAATAAAAATTGAATTGTATAATGAGCCCGCGCCCATATTTCACACACAACAACACTAGAGAGAAAACCACTGAAACCCCACCATTCTATCCCAGTGAGACGAAGGATATAAGGCACGAGAGGGAGCAAACAACCCCATGCAGTGGTGCAAAACCCCCCTGAAACTCGGTCGCCATTCAATCGAACCCAGCGAGAGGGAGGAGAGAACCCCCGCGCAGTGGAGATAAGGAGGCCCTACACCTACACAAGGAATTGTGAGAGTCGATTCCAACACATTTGATCAAGTGACATCAAAACTAAGGGAGAGGGAAAGGATGGTGAATACCTCTGCACACTTGAATTTACATTGCTAATTCGAGATTAGTATTTTTGTTTTTACAAGTTTGGCCAGTTCCATTTTTGTGTTGGAAGAATATAGGCATCTCACCTTCTTCTTCCCTACCCATATGCCCTAAGAATTGCAGGATTTCCTACGCCTTCTTCTCCCTTTCCCATACGCCCTAAGAATACACCTTAAGAATTGTTTTTATGCAATATTTAGATCCCTAAGAATTGGATTGCCTATGCCTTCTTATCCCTTTCCCATAGATGTCCAACAGGGTTAGTGGATGGCCTTAAATGGATTACTTCAACCTCCTATAGCTTTGTTTTCCACTTGTAGTTGACTGGTAGAGAAGAAACTAGTTCAAATAGGCAGAAAAAATTAGAGAAAACCCACAAAAAATTGCTTCCATAGGCCAACTGACACAATCTGACCTTGACTTGTGATCCATGCCAAAATCATGAGTTTGAATTGTGTTGTCTGAGTCAAACTTGGTTAATGTGAGTTTGAATCGACGACCTTTGGATCGGCTTGTTTGGAGGCTGATCCAATTCAAACTCAGAAAATTGCAATTTAAAGCGTGATTCATGTTTCACTTAAAATAACTCTTTAACCAAAAAAATCATAGATCTACCATATTTTTGTAAATTGTATCTGTTGAAGGCAGTAGATTTTGATGTTTGTTTGAAAAAAATGACACTTGTTATGGGAGATCCTCGAGGAATTCTCGAAGTATATGTATACATTGAGAACATTTTTCACAAAATTAGGATAATATGGAGAAGATTGGCCATACTCATCTAGTTGTCATGTCCAGAGAATTGCAAAATCAAAATTTTTGTTGAGTCCTATACTATATACTAGGCAAACCATTAACAGTAGTGATGCATTACAATCCATTTTCTGATTTAAAACATGTTCAAGTTTTCTTCTTTTATTGGCTAGTTTGGTTGTGGATGTTAGTTTGGAAAAAATAAGAATTATGCTCAAAGAGTAGTTCAAAATTTGAAAAGGGTAGTTATCTCCTTGAGATAGTGATAATTTATTTTATGTCAACTGATAAATATCAATGTTTCAATAGTCCCTTAATCTTATTCTAGGTGCAACAATTTTTAATCTTGCACCTCCATGATTCCAAAACATCGTCGGGATCCAATAGTGTCATTGCCATTGTCATTTTTATCCTCATAAGTTGTAGTATTCCCCTTGGTAGACTAGATTTTGCCTTTGATCCCACAGGTAGACCAGATTCTTCCTTAGTAAATCCCCTTGGTAGACTAGAAGATATATTTTTCTTCTAAGAGGTCATATGTTCAAATCCAGAGGGGGGTAGGGTATGTATACCTCCATAGACTTTACCAGTAAAATCGTTGGGTGGAGGGGGTCTCATACACCAATATAGTGTCTGGCTTGGCTGTGACCTTAAAAATAAATTATTATTATTACTACTAAAAGGAGACAGAAAAGAGAACCCCTCAATCAAAACAACCATGCCCCATATCCCTTATTTTGACAAGATCTTTGACAATTTCTTGATCTTCAGAGATGCTCTGTCCAGCCCTATCATTTCTTTTGATCTTGCTAAGAATATTTACTCCATCATGTTAGGAGGTCCTTATTCTCATCTACCAATCGTCATTAGATTTTTTTCCAGCATTTAATGAGTGCTCCTTGACTGATCATATTTATCTTGCTTAGAACTATAAATACTAATATCCAAATCACCCTCACTTCAATGCCGAAGTTATCTACATCATTATGAATCACTAAACCAAGACTTACTGATCCATGTTGATCATAAGTAATGCCAAATTCATCAGGCCATTGTCTCGTTCTAGATCACTAATAACCCTATCACTGCCTAGCATTACAAGTTCATATTTTGTTGTAACAAATCATTTCCACCCAGGTTCTACTCTCATCAAGTTCAACTCGTCGTCATCCAAAACTGCCCATCATACTAAGCAGTTAATCTAGTGTCATCTCTTCTTTCATACGTTTTTGTTGTAGGTTTCCATGTTGGGTCCCTTGAACCAACTATTTGTACAATATTCTTTGACGCATTCTATTAGGTCCTTCATGGTGACATTAACTTCTTTGTCATTATTTGAAGCCATCGTTTATCTTAGAAAATAATGCCCATGTTGGTGTCTGTGTATCTTTTGATCCCAACAGCTTGAATCAAGCTGCCAAACATTTTTTGAGGACAGAAAATAAAATCTCAAAAAGACCTAAATAACCTTCTACAATGTCTCTCATAGTGGATTATCTCCCTGTATTATTTTCTATTCGATTTCAGAAAAGAATTATTTCCATCCATGTAAATTTTCAAAATTAATGTTTACAAACATGTATATTACCTTGCCCATCAAGTTGGTGAAGAATGACAATATACTTTGGAAAACCACTGAACATATGCTTCTATCAACTGACTTGTTTGAAGTCATTTAGATAGTGGCACATGGGATATTTGGCAAGAATTTGTTGTCTCAAAACATTTGACATCACTATATTCCCCTTGCAGTGCTATAGAGGAACTCAAAATACAATACATTCTATGGTTCTTTCTGATGGACATGGTTGTTAATTTCCGTACAAATATAACATCGCTAAATCCTTATTTTTTTATAATTAGATCACCAAACAAGATGTAAGAAACCAACAATGTTTTTCTTTGCCAAGCTATTGGCAATATGTACAATAGATCCATGAGTTCAAGAAGATGTTTCTTATCAGCAAGCCTGAGGAAAATATAATATTTTCTATCCAATTTAAAATTTTGAGGCATATCCACACCAATTTTTTTCCATGAAAAAACATTATATTCAATATTTCAAAAATGAAATCAGAATATACATCATGTCCTAACTATATTTCCAGAGCCATAACTCTCATCTTTCCTCCAACCAAAAAGAGGCAAAACTCAGAGAAAATTTTCCTCATAGCAGATCTTGTCTGAAATATTATAGTCATCTGGAGGATCTAGGGCCCTCCAATCTATGCTTAAAAGCACTCAAATAAAATCATTACATTCATACCACTGCCAGAATAGTTTGTTCCATCAACCAGAAAATAAGAAAAACAAGTTGGGATTGAACATATATCTAACTAGCATCAACCAAACCTGGTGCCTTCGAGCTAACCAGTAGAGAGAGATCAAATAAACCTAGGATAATTTCATCCTTGAATCTTGTCCACATATAAAGTCCCTTCCTGCAAAAATTTTAAGTATCTTTAGATAGATTTTTGCATGAGCATTGAATTCTCTGTAAATGTGATTGAAAAGGTTTCTAAAAAGTGTCTTTTACCTTGGAAACCCTAAACATAATTGGTCTTAATACCATATTAACAATGCGATTTTTACCATTACCCCAATCCTTGAGCAGTTTTGAGTCTCCCATTCTCTGGAGTCTATCAATCCCATGATCAGCTGCACATTTCAGAAGTAATGATAAGGCAAATAACTCATCTCTGTTATTTTTCCCCTAAACTCCTTCACACTTGAAAGAATCATATGATTTTCAGTTATAAATAAGATACTACTGGCACCACAAATACTTGGGGTCCTTGACAATCACCGAAAAAAAAAATCCCAAAACCTTTGATTTATCATACACTGGCTTTTAAGGATTTGGGAAGGTTTGACTCTTTCGTCTTTCCTTAACTCTCTATAGGTATATCTTATTTGACGAGCCACTTGTGTAGTTTGTATGTATTTCCATTGGAAAGTCATACAATTTCTGATGAGAGCCATAGACCCTATACTACAAAAGAGGGAAGGGTAAATGTAAGATTTTACAAATTTGTCTCCATTACCAAGATTTGAAGCTACTCAACAATGAGTGTTTTTTCCACTTATTATCACCATTAGATAACAATAGAGCTTTAGACCAAACCTCCCTATCATAGAGACAGTGCACAAACATAAATGGTTTATCAATTCCTCAGTGAATTTACATGAAATACACCTTCCTGGACCATGCCAGTGCCCACACCAATATGTAGACTAATAGTTTCAATGTCACCTAAAGAAAATACTAGTAAAATCATATATCATAAGAAAATAGTGCCTAGGCTTGATAAGCCAAGGCTCCTACTTTTCTTTCAAGTTCATTTTTCCTTCCACTCATTATCTTTTCAAGAACCTTTCCATCCTTTATAAAGTTAAACGTAGCCACAGTCTCCACATCCCCCAATTGGTCCATGTCATTCAAGGAAAGAGATTTCTGCATATTTCTTTGACAACTCAATCAACAGTGGACTCATGATCTGACAAGGTACACACCCCACGTAACAGTGAAATCTACCACAACCAGACATTTAGTCTCAATTGCCTCCTTTAGATTGAAGCATCATGCCTATGTGGTGTGATAAGTAACCACGTTTCCCTCTGCCATCACTTCTCCAAAAATATCTCTGTGCTTCTCAAATTTACAAGCAATGTAAGTTTTAAAAGAGAAATCCAAAAGCATATTCAATGTAATATGCAGGCTTTACTTTTGTAGCAATGTACTTCCCTTTCAAAAGCTCTTTGTCAAGCATGACCTGTCATTGTGACAGAACGTTATTCAAAGATAACCTTTGTTTATAGATTCAATTGTTTCAATATATTATTTTATTGTAAGATTGTTTCATTTGCACCAATTCCCATTCCCCATGCTCGCACATGACCAATTGACATCCAGCCAATAGGCACAAACCTCAGACAATTAGCTAGCTCATACACTTGCTAGGCTT
>JASDQU010279623.1:0-12599 GCA_032191745.1 Picea mariana
TCAAGGCCCATGTGGACACACTACCTATAATTTCCTGAGAGAGTGTTGAGAAAAAATTACTCCTTGTTCAAAAATTGCAGTGTCCCTCATTGAGAAAAATCATAACTCTGTAGATACTCCAACAAATGGGTTTTCTTGAAAAACAATGACAACTAATGGGTACCCCTATCTGTAACCATGTATCCCAAGTCCAATGCAACTAACAGTTCATCCATTAAGTCTCGGTTATAGTTTTATGGAGAGTTGAAACTCACCTCCTCAAGTCATTGAGGGACATGTTTACAATTTTATCCATGGGCATAAAATCCAAACTTAGCAACATAAATGAGTTTCATAAGCTCCTACAAATTCATTTGTCTAAGGCCCAAGTGACCATGTTACCAACAATCACATGACACAGTGTTCTACAAAATCAATCTCTGGTTCAAAAATTGCATTGTGCCTCACTGAGAAAAACCCTAGATCCGAAGATACTCCAATGAACAATCTTATGGGAAAAGGAATAATAGTGGACAGGTACCCGTAGATATAAATCGATGCCCCATGTCCGATGAAACCAATGCTTCAGCCATCCAAGGTTTAGTTAGAATTGTATGGAGATTTGCAGATCGCCTCCTGAAGCCATTCAAGGACATGTTGACATTTTGATCTAGGGGCGTAAAATACAAACCAAGTGGAATAAATGAGTTTCATAAACTATTGAACATATGTTTTTACAATGCCCATGCAACCATGCTACAAAAAATCACCTGACATAGTTTTGACCAAAATTGACCCCTTGTTCAAAAATTGCACTGTGCCTCACTAAGAAAAATCCTAGTTCTAGAGATCCTCCAAAAATGGTTTAATGAGAAATGGAATGATATCCAAGGGTTATGCTTAGCTGTAATCCAGTTCCCTCAGTCCAATACAACCAAAGGTTTCAATTTTCGGCCCAGTTAGATTTTTATTATGATTTTCAACTTGCCTCCTCAAGCCATTCAAGGAAATGTTGACAATTTGTTATGGGGGAATAAATTACAAATTGAGTGGAATAACTAAATTGCATAATCTCCCACATGTCTATTTGACAAAGGCCCATGCGACCATGCTACCCACAAACGCATGACATATTGTTATGAAAAATTGACCCCTTATTCAAAAATTGCAATGTGCCTTACTGAGAAAAAACCTAGATCCAAAGATCCTCCAACAAATGGTTTTTTATGAAATGGAATGATAGTGAAGGCATACCCATATATCTAACCTAGTGTCCCAAGTCCAATGAAATAGGTGATTCTTCCATCCGAGTCCTGGTTAGATTTTTATGGTGAGTTGCAACTCACCTCCTCAAGTCATTTAGGTACATGTTGATGATTTGGTCTAGGGGCATAATCCAAACCGAGTGGAATAATTGAGTGTCATAATATCTTTCACATTTTTTTGGCCAAGGCCTACACAACCACTCTACCCACAATTTCCCAACACAATGTTCACTAAAATTGACCCTTTTTAAGAAATTACATTGTTCCTCACTAAGAAAAACCCTAGCTCCAAATATCCTTCAACAAATGGTTTTTTAGGAAATGGGATGAGACCCAAAGGTTACCCATAGCTGTAACTTGGTGGCCTGGATCCAATGAAAATGATGGAATCTCAGGTGTTGTTAGAATTTTATGGTGAATTGTAGCTTGTCTCCTCAAGCCATTTAGGCACATGCTCACAATTTGGTCCAGGGGCATAAAATCCAAAATGAGCAGCATAATTGATTTATGTAATCTTTGACATGTCGTTTTATCCAAGGAACACATTGCCACACTACCCACAATCACCTGACATAGTTTTATGGAAAAATGACCCCTTGTTTAGAAACTGCATTATGCCTCATTGATAAAAAGCCTAGATCTATAGATCCTCCAGCAAATAGTGTTTCAGACAATGGAGTGAAAACAGAGGTGTATCCCTAGTTGTACACAATTCCTTGAGTCCAATGTGACTGATGGTTCATCCATCCAAGATCCAGTTAGAGTTTTTTGGCGGTCACAACTTTCCTCCTAAAGCCATTCAGGGACATGTTGACAATTTAGTTTGGGGGCATAATGTCCATCTTCGAAAAAACCAAATGGATTGAATGTTATCCTTTCATGGAAATAATCCAAACAAACAAACACCAACAAAGAACCATATTGTAACAATTAAGTTACCAAGTAATGTGGAGGTTAACCAAGTGAGTTGAGAAATGTTGTTATGTGGATATTTAAATATTTGACTTTCATTCCCATGCAAGAAACCTTGTTTCTTGTGTCATATAAAAATGCTAGGGTCACCCTATATTTGACAAAGCAGGAGTGAATATAACTCTACTTAAGAAAATATTTGACAAGAGAATAACTTGTAAAACTTCTTACATGGTTTAAGTATTTGTATATCTCTACCTTTTCCATATGTGACATGTTGCTTTTTGTTGATTACTACTTGTTATTATGGCTGCTCAATTTTTCCATGTAACATTTGTGTTCTTTCTTCAATGAAAATATGTTATTATGTCCTTCATGTATTATATAAATATGGTTGGATTAATGTTCATCATTATTTGCAATTTTATTTAAATTTATACCAAAAAAACCCTTGGCCTCCTCAAGCTTCAACACTAAGGAACTAGTTTTGATTGGGAAATGGTAAGGAAAGGAAAGGATAGACACGGAAATGAAGGTCAAGGAAAGGTAGGGAAAGGAGAGGCAAGGAAAGACATAGAAATTCAACACAAGGCGAGGCAAGGAAATGCAAGGCAAGGCGAGACTAGGCATGGAAAGGAAAATTCTACATCTAGGTGTAAGTCTAGGTATGGGTCTAGGTCAAGGCCATGGTCTAGGTCTATGTATAGGTATGGTTCTAGGTAAACGTCATAGTCTAGGTCTAGGTCATGGTCTAGGTCAAGGAAATCCAAGGAAATTCTAGACATGACAAGACAATTCAAGGAAGGACAAGGGAAGGAAAGGAAATGAAAATGATGACAAAAAAATGCAAGGAAAGGTAAGGAAATGCAAGGAAAATTAAGGATAGACATGGAAAGGAAAGGCATGGCAAGGAAAGGTCTAGATATAGGTCTAGATCTAGGTCTAGGTCATGGTATAGGTATAGGTCATGGTCATGGTATATGTCTAGGTCTTGGTCATGGTATAGGTCTAGGTCTAGACCATGACCTATACCATGAACTAGACATAAACCATGACCTATACCAAGAACTATACCTAGACCTATAACTAGACTTAGACCTTTCCTATACCTAGACCTAGACATGGACCTAGACCATGACTTAGAACTAGACATAGACCTAGACCATGACCTAGACCTATAAGTAGACCTAAACTATGACCTAGACATATACCTACACCATGACAATGACCCATACCATGACCTAGACCTAGAATTAGACCTAGTACACCTAGACCTAGACCTTGCCTAGACATAGATCTAGACATAGAAAGGTTAGACATAGTAAGGAAAGACATGGAAAGGAAATGATATACATGGCAAGGAAAGGCATGGTGATGCAAGGAAATGGCAAGGAAATGGAAAGGCAAGGCATGGAAATAAAAAGGCAAGGTGGGGAAATGCAAGGAAAGAGAAAGTAATGCTATACATGGAAAGGAAATGTTTAGGTCTAGGTCTAGGTCTAGGTCATGGTATATGTCTAGTTCTAGTTCTAAGTGAAGGAAATGAAAGAAAAGGAAAGGAAATAACAAGGAAAGGAAAGGAAATGAAATGCAAGGCTAGAACATGGCAAGACCATGACCTAGACCTAGACCATGACGTAGACATATACCTAGATCTATACCATGACCTATACCTAGATGTAGACGTAGACCTACACCATGACCATGACCTAGACCATCACCTATACCTATGCCTAGACCTAGTCCTTTCCTAGACCTAGACCTTCCCTATATGTAGAACTAGACATGATAGGGAAAGACATGGCAAGGAAATTCTATACATAGCAAGGAAATACATGGTAAGGATAGGAAAGGCTCAACCTAGACCTAAACATGACAAGGAGAGACAAGGAAATGCTAGACATGGAAAGGAAAGACAAGGAAAGAAAAGGAAAGGAAAGGCTAGGTAAGGCATGCCAAGGAAATGGAAGGCAAGGTAATGTAATTCAAAAAAAAGAAAGGATAAACATGGAAAGGAAAGGCATGGGAAGGAAAGGTCTAGTTCTAGGTCCAGGTCATGGTGTAGGTCTTGGAATAGGTATAGGTCTAGGTCTAGGTTTAAGTCAACGAAATGTAAGGGAAGGGAATTCAAGAAAATGGAAATGGAAAGGAAAGGAAATGCAATGCAAAGAAATGCATGCACAGACATGGAAAGGAAATGCATGGAAATACCATGAACTAGACCTATACCATGTCCTAGACCTATACCTTGACCTAGGCCTAGGCCTTGACCTATACCTACACCATGACCATGACCTCAACCTCGACCATGACCTATACCTAGACCTAGAACTTTCCTAGATCTAGAATTAGACCTAGACCTAGACCTTACCTAGATCTAGACCTAGACCTAGACTTAGACCTAGACCCAGACCTAGATATGGAAAGGATAGACATGAAAAGAAAAGACATGGAAAGGAAAGGATATACATAGGAAGGAAAGGGATGGTCATGTAAGCCAAGTTCAAGGCAAGATAAGGAAATGTGTTAAGTACCAAAGACCTGAATAAAAAAATATCACAATAGATCCACAAAGAAATATAGAAGAAACCACACTTTATTATATGAAAACCCTTGAGGTAGGGAAACACCATACAATGGATCCTATTATGGAAGGGATCCTCTCTTGTTCACTTTCCTCTTCGAGGGGGAATCCTCCTATTGATCTACTGCTCACAATACAAGATTTTTCTTCACATCCGATTACATTTCTTGAACCCATTTATATAGTGCTACCAACTAGCTAAGAACATTCTAGAGGAGTAATCTTCTAGAAGTATAAACTTTAGCTAGTAAGTCCTCTTACATTTAATAAATCTAACTACCATAGTGGGCCTTATTTAATAATATAGTGGACCTAGTCCACCTTACATTGAATGACCTCCATTATTATCAATATGGACCCTTTGTGCCCCCCCCTACTACCTCTATACATACACTACATTCCATCCCCCTTATGAAAGTGTTGCCCTCAACGCTTGTTATGAGGTTGTACAACCGTATACCAGGGTCCCATGGATAAGTGTGGACTATAATGCTAAAGAATAATGGAGAGCCAAGGTCCCATGTATAAATGTCAGGAACCATGCTGAAGTAGACACAATTCCAATGTGAACCTGGGTCCCATGTCCAAGTGCTCATGTGAACTCCATGCTGAATATATTGGAACTTGGGAACCAACATAAAATGATGCTCTAAAGATTGACATTGGTCATGTGGATGAAAACATTTAGAACAAAAAAAAAATGCATTCGTTGGTACTGGAGAATAATAAAATTGAAGAAGGATATACAAAGGACTATCTTATTTACTCTCCAGGAAGTTCTCTACATGGGGTGGAGTAGTGTCATCAAATAGAAGATGGAAGTGGTTGTCATCCTAGAAATGACAACTGTACATATAGCAATCATCAAAATCATCCTCAAAATAATACCAAGCATACAATTCTTTATGATATTCATCCATGATTTTCACCAAAGAATATTTCTCCTACATTAGAGTGAAGGACTCGTGAGTACTGCGAACACTATCCATGAGTCCCTCTTGAAATTCATGCATTGTGTCATGCATTTTGCCTGTGAATGCTTCAAGATTTTGTAGAATTTACTTGAGGGTTTGAGAGTGAATATTCATTGGAAAAAACACATAAAATATACCAAAAGAAAGATCTGGAAATTCTCTATCCAATGGAACTGATATGGTAGAAATCTGTGAAAATTTATGGTCTATACAGTCCCACCGCCATCATGAAGACCCTAGGAAATGGCTGATTTTAAATCGACGATATCTTCACTTATGGAGCTCAGATTCGGATGATTGTTTTTTTACAATTGGGTGAAAATGTGATAGGAACTCATATATGTAATTGTCTTGGGAAAATTCAGCCCCAGATTCTACAAAAATCAGAAAAATTGTGTGGTCGTTCGCGAAAAAACCCTGAAAAATAGAAAATTTTAAAATATTGATAACTTAACTTCTAGGACTCCATTTTCAACGATGTTTTTTTAAGTGGGTGTTTTACTGAGAGGAAATCAGATGTACAACCAAATTATGAAAAATTTGCATGGAAATATACAAATATTGTTTGGAATGTTGCAAGCCTATGTTTCTTCTTCAAAATATATGCAAAAATAGAAAAAACAATTTTCCCACAATTCCAACCAAGGAAAGTTCTCTAATACCAATTGTTAAGTACCAAATACCTGAGTAAAAAAATATCACAATATATCCACAAAGAAATATAGAAGAAACAGCACTTTATTATAAGAAACCCCTTGAGGTAGGGAAACACCATACAATGGATCCTATTATGGAAGGGATCCTCTCTTATTCACTTTCCTCTTAGAGGGGTCATCCTCCTATTGAGATACCTCTCGCAATACAATAATTTTATTCACATCCCATTAAATTATTTGAACCCATTTATATAGTGCTACCAACCACCTAAGAACATTATAGAGGAGGAACCTTCTAGTAATTCCTCTTACATTTATTATATCTAACTACCATAGTGGGCCCTATTTAGTAAGATAGTGGAGCTAGTGCACCTTATATTCAATGACCTCCATTATTATCAATATGGGCCCTCCATACCCCCCACTAGCTCTCTAGGTACCCTACAAAATGACAAGTAAAAGAAAGACTATGTAAGGAAAAGAAAGACTAGACATGGTAAGGCAAGGTATAGGTCTACGTTTAGGTCCATATTGAGGTCATGCTCTAGGTCTAGGTCTATACCTAGTCCTTTTGTATACCTAGACCTAGACCTAGACATGGCGAGACTAGAAAATGAAAGATAAGGATTGGAAAGGAAAGGAAAAGAAAGGCATGGCATGGAAAGACACAAAAAGGAAACAAAATGCAAGGAAAGGAAAATCTAGACATGGAAAGGAAACACACGGCAAGGCATGGAAATGAAATGCAAGGAAAGGAAATACAAGGCAAGGTGTGGAAATGCAATGACAAGGAAAGGCTAGGCGATGAAATACCACATTTTTTTATGAAAGGATGAAGGACAAAGAATTCAAGGAGTGGAGAGGAAGAAATCAACTGCAAGTGAGAGTAAATGATATTGCATGTGACTTGGTCATTTGTTTTGTCAAATTTCAACATGGGTGGTTGGAAATGATGTCGTCCAATATCATAAATGCATAATAGTATATACCTTTGAAGGCTTTAGATATTTGGTGGTTGACATCACTTCAATTTTATTGTTGCACCTAAGTTATTTTAAGGTATCTCTCTACTTTACCATATAATTTAAATCAACATCATTGTCATGATATCAAGCCCATCATGCTACACATAAATAAATCCCAATGATAAAAATTCTAAAATTAAGCTTTGACCTTAACAAACAATACACTCTTGAATCATAATCTCTAAGCAATTGGGATACAAAGCTCCATATAAAATAAATATGAGAGCGCTACTTTATGACATATGTATGTCCCTTATCATAAAAGTGCAAAGTTTGCAATTTACACCTCAATTTTAGCCTCCAACGATGTATTGTTTTCTAATGTTAACTTAATGTGATTGAAACATATCAAGTACCACTGATCAAGGTAGTATTACCAAGAATGGAGACCAATTACAACATAGTATCCTACCATTTATTGAATATAATTTCCATTAATGTGCTAATAAAATGACGTTTGTTTTAATCCATAAAGCATTTGAAACATCTGAAGTTGAAAATTGAGCAACAAATTTCCATAGGACATGATGCAAAATTTACACAAATAGCTAAAGGGCCACATTTCTAATTTACCACTAAAATAACATAGTTTTTCCAAACATCTTCAATGTGGTCCTAGATGTAAATATAACATTATTTTAAGGCCATATGCATGTGAAATAAGTCTTAAAAAGTTACTGGTCCAAGGTCATAAAGGAATTCCTTAGGAATAAATGATGTCAAATCTATACATATTCCTAGCTTTCAAAATAATAATATTTGAAGAGAAAAGATCAAAATCTATATCAGATGGCAAGTTGCCAGGGTAGCTTGACCCATAGCTTGTATCCCTAGTAATATCCGGAAATCAACATCAACACCACATTATTGCTAATAGTTATTAACTATTAGTCTTAATGAATATATCACAGGTCAAGAGCATTTTAAGAAACAACTAAATTATATATTGCAACCTAAGGATAACATGTTTATATGTAATTTTATGAACAAAACTCATTCCACACTGATTTGAGAAGAAAGTTAAATTTTAATTCAAATGGTATACATCTTTCTTTGCACTTAATACTTTTTACATAAATGCTCCAGTCCCAAAATCTAGGAGGATGGACTTGATTAAAAGTAATATAAAATGGATTGAAATATGGTTAGTATATGCTATACTGTCATTTTTGGTTTAATGCAAGGCATGGAAAGGAAAGGGATGACATGGAAATTCAAGGAAAGGAAAGTAAGGTTAGACATGGAAAGGAAAGGCATGGAGAGGAAAGGCATGGAAGGGAAAGGTAAGGAAAGGAAATACAAGGCAAGGAAAGGAAAATCAAGACATGGAAAGACACACTTCAAGGAAAGGAAAGGCATGGAAAAACATGGAAAGGAAAGGAAAGACATGGAAATTCAAGGCATGGAAAGGAAATTCAAGGAAAGGCATGACAAGACAAGGCATGGAAAGACAATGAAAAAAACGTATGCCAAGAAAATGCATGGCAAGACAAGGCAAGGAAAGGAAAGGCAAGAAAATACAAGGGAAGGAAAGGCAATGAAACGAATGTCGATGCAAGGTACAACATGGTAAGGAAATCCGTGGCATGGAAAGTCAAGGAAATGAAATAAAATGCAAGGAAAGCCAAGGCATGGGAAGTCAAGGCAAGGCATGAAAAATAAAGGAAAGGCAAGGCACTATAAGACAATGCATGGAAAAATGAGGAAACATAAGGCAAGGAAAGACAAGGAATCACAAGACAAGGAAATGCATGGTAAGGTAACTCAATGCATGTGAGGTAAAGGCAATTTATTGGATGGAAAGTAAAGTAAAGGAAACATAATGCAAGGCAAGGAAATGATAGACATGGCAAGGGAAGGAAAGACAAGGAAAGGCCTAGATCTAGGTATCAGTATAGGTTTATGTATGGCAAGGAAAGATAGGTAAAGGAAACACAAGGCATATAAATTAAAGTAATTACATGGAAAGATAAGGAATGGAAAGGCAAGAAAATTTAAGGAAAGGAAAGGAAAGGCATGAGAAAACAAGACATGGAAAGGAACAATACAAGGCAAGGCAAGGCATGGAAATTCGAGGCATTACATATAAAGTAAAGGTATGGAAAGGAAAGGAAATGCAATGAAAGACATGGAAAAAAAATACATGGCAAGGAACAATACAAGCCAATGAAAGGCATGAAAAAATATGGCAAGGAAAGGAAAGACATGGAAAGGAAGTGCATGAAAAGGCAAGGCAAGGAAAGGCATGACAAGACAATGCATGGAAATACAAGGAAACACAAGGAAAGGAAATACAAGGCATGGAAAGACAATTAAAGGAAATGAAAGGAAAGGAAACACAAGGCATGGCATGGAAAGGCAAGGCATGGTGAGGAAATGGATGGCATGGAAAGTCAAGGAAAGGCAAGGCAATGCAAGGAAATGCAAGGCTATAAATGGCAAGGCATGACAAAGTGAGGCATGGCAAGGAAAGGTATAGGTCTTGGTCTAAGTATGGCGAGGTGTGGAAAGGAAGGAGAGGGAATGAAATGCAAGGATAGACATGGCAAGGCAAGGAATGAAAATTCAATGAAAGGTTAAATGTTCCAGATATAATATAATATGAAGAACAAAAATATTGAGCAAGTAATAACATAACAACAATGACATATCGAGAACAATATCAGAATAATATCAAAATAATACCAGAATAACACCAAATAGAGCACCTTTATTAATGATAGGAATATTCACTTGCCTCTTTGAGGGGGAAACCTCCAGTAGAGTGGAGCACTATTACAATAATATCCAAGACAAAAATATCCAATTCCTTCTACTCTTATTTATTCTAATTCTACATTCTAAGGAAACTTCTAGAGGAATATATTTCTAGAAGCAAAAGATTCTATTAGGTCATATTACATTGACTTATTCTCATTTATTTATTAGGCCTTATTAACTAATGTGGACCTTTATTACATAGAAAACATAACCTACTAACTAGTGACCCATGCAAAGGGGTTAGGATAGAATCCTAGCATGCCTTCCCCCTTCAAAAGAAGTCTGGTCCTTAAGGATGAAGGTGCTAAAATTGCTAGATTATAGTCCTTAGTTCCCAAGTCACATCCTCTGGTGATGTTCCCTTCCACTGGATAAACACTTCTTTGATAGTTCTATCACGCAGCTAACATTCACGATGATTGAGGACTACATCTGGTGATCCAGGATCTTTTCGTCGAATGACTTATTAAAGCACTATATTAAATGAGCATAAACAAAAGTACACCATAAAGAAGGAAAATCTCAAAAGGAAAGAAACATAATCATGCAATATGAACACAAAGAACTTGATAACGGATTTTGTCCCTAGTGGACCACATCTTCGGGTCCTACTCTCAAATGGGTAGGTATTTTTATTAACTCCACAAAAGAATTGGCCAAAACACATAAGTATACCTCATTCTAGAGTTAAGCTATAGAATATTTTCTCTGATAAAAAAACTAACACCACCACTACGCTCGCAATGTTGTTTTACCTAAAAATGACTATCTCCATGCCTCGATCTGAGCCAGACACTTTTTGGCCCAAGAGGCACCCTTGCCTCAGTTTACGTGCCACTGCTCCTGCAATAAATGATGAGAAATATCAAAATGTGTACCAAAATATTTACCATGTCGTACAATTCTGTACGAACACACTCAGTCTCACCTCTCTTGTGTTGTCCCGAACTCTGCCCAAAAACCCCTTTTATACAAATTCTGGGCGATTGTGTAATAAATGATTTTGTTAGCGTGCTAGTAGATTGGGATATTTTAAGTTGTTTAGTTGGCAGAGGTCCTTGGGTCGAATCCCATGGGCCTCCCCTTTTGGCATATATTTGCAACTGATGGCAAAGGTTCTGGCGTCAATTTAGTGGTGGTTTAAAATGGCGGATGTGCTGGCGGATAGTTAGCATATGCTATATTTGGTGGCAGATGGATAAGCCCGTAGGGTAGCAAAGGATAGGATCATATGGGTGCAACATGTAATCAGGGATTGGGCCGAAGGCCTAGCCCCTTTCCTCCCCCCATTCAAAACATTTCTTTAATTTAAATATAATGTTCAGCTCTTTGCAAATAAGAAACATATGTGTGGTGTGTTGGTAGTGCGTATTTGTGGGGCCTTTGGGCTAGTGATAGTTCATGAGTTCGAATCTTGGGGAGTCATAAAATTTTTACACATCAAACATTGGAGGGGTACCACATGGAATCCCATGACTGGGCCACATGGCACCATATAATTTGTCCACAATACTGCCACTTGTCACAATATGATTTCTCCATGAAAATGACGTGTCATCACCTAACTTGCCCATGTGTCTGCAATACTTGCTACATCATACCATGCCAAATAATATGAACGGATGTTCCACATGCCACCCTTGCAGTGGTGCCACGTGTCACCTTGAATTTTTGACTTTTGACCAAGTTTGACTGAACTTTGACCGCTTATAACTTTTGATCCGTAACTCCATTTGATGAGCCATTTGCGCCATTAGAAATATTGTGATGAAATCTTCGTGATCATGCCATTTTAACTGAGTTTTGGGAACTTTGAATTTTTTCTCTTTTGCTATCTGCTGAAGCCATTCTAAGCATTCTGAGTTGCCTCTGTAAGTTTTGAGTGGTTCTTATCCTTCTCTGAATCCTTTTCGGATCACGCCTTCCCACTGGGATATTTTTTGACCACCAAAAGCTTTCATTAATCAAATGGTAAGTGAGGGAAGAGTCCCCTCACTTTTTCCTTCTTAGTCCACTTTGCCTTGCTTGGATGTGTGCCCTTTAATCCTACTCAAGGATAATCAGCATCACCCCTATGTGAAGTCCTCGTCCTTCTCTCTAGGATGACATATTCCTGTAACTCATCCATGTACTTAGGTGAAAACTCATCAACTGAAGGTATTGAAACTTCCTCATCCTAATCCATGATCATGGGAGGCTCAAAATGTTTCAAGTTCGCTACGTTCACAACTGAATAAATATGCATTTAAGGTGGAATATATAAACAAAAAGAATTAGTGATGCTTTTATCCAAAATAGTGAAGGGTCCATATCTGATGGGATTGAGTTTGTTTCCTTCACCCTGTTACCCATGATTTTGGTCATCATGATGATGTATTGATGATGGTGTACCCAGGCTCTTCATTAGAACTTTCTCCTGAGAAAAATTACCTTCATCTCTTTCT
>JASDQU010279628.1:14377-29169 GCA_032191745.1 Picea mariana
CTAGTGGTTCGGTCTGCAAATTGACCAAAACCTTGATTTTTGTGAATACCTCTCTATATATCTATCTTTGACGTTATTTTTCTATAGGCTAAACAATTCAGTTGTTTATGAAACTACAAACATAGATAGAGTCAACTATGCAGATTTCAAATATATGTTTTTTTTTAAATTAATATTGTTTACTATTTTTAATCTATTTTTGTCTTCGCATATATCAAAATCTTAGAATACATACCTCTCTTATTTATTCTATATTTTTTTTATCATATTAACCATTTCTTGAATGAGTTATATGCCATACTAGAGGTGACTGATATCTACGATCTAAAAATAAATAAAATTTAATCATGTTAAGACCATCTTAGCCTACACAAACAAAAGACATTGTAATTTCAAGGATATATTGACTTTGATAATTTAAAAAATATATAAAATTAATATTATGAATTTCAAAAAAATACACTGCATTAGAACACCAAGTTCTCTACAAGTATACAAGTTTTGGAATGAAATTCCATCGTTAAGGTACTCAACCCCTGCACGAACAAAAACATATACCTTATAATTTGTTGGAAAAATAACAGACCACTGTTAGAAAAAATCAATTTTGACATAGTTATTCACAATTTCTATGATTAAAAGTTGTATATTCGGAAAGCTAATTTAATTTCCTACGTTTCATATTCTTACACATTCAAATTCATTTAAAAAGTACCTTGAATAATCCCTCCAAGTTAACAAATTGTTATTTTTCCAGGTTTTCATTGCCACTAACGCATCATGAGAGAGCATCATTAGCTTGCACTCACCTTGATAGTTACAATGATTACAGATGGAAATGCAAAGCGTTCACAGGATTCAACCTAGTTCAAGATTGCATGAATTGCAAATGCACATTTTGCAAAATGAAAGAGGGATAATAGGCTTGGACGAATCCTACATGAAATATTCTCACAGATTAAGGAAGATACTACTAAAAGGCATTCAAATTAATAAGTTATGGAATATACAAGATAGTAAAAAATGTGGATTATGAGGTGTCAAGCTATGTGGAAGTACTTTTCTTTGAATACGGTACTTAGGTGATCAACCCTTCATAACAACCTAGCGGTGAAGGGTTGGATACATCGGCTACATCCTACTGGAATAATAGGTGTTGTGTTCCTTGTCAACAAAAAATGGTTAAGTTGATGTGAAATTGTAGAATTTCCCTCAACTTCTTCTGATAAAAACGATTCGAATATCTCTCTTCTTCTTCAAGAGCTGAGATTTGATTAGTAGAGCATTTTTCTCTCAATGAAAAAAATGTCTAATGCATTTACCTACCCATCCGAAGGAATCATTTCAACATCCATAGAAACAGAGTCATTGGAGTCTCCCATTACTCTTCAACCCCTGTGATATATCTCCAACAATGCATTGGTTGTACTACAACACTTTAGTGTGCGCTCTTTCATTGATTTGGCTTAGCATTGATGTTGTTGTCCAACCTCCCCTCCCACTTTCTCTGATTCATAGAATGTCCCGGTCCTGACCAAATGCCCCATTGCTTTGTTGAATCTCGTTACTTCGATGAATCATTCAAATCCAACATAATGCCCATCGGTGGGAACTGGACCAAAGAGTGTCGTACCTAGGTTAGAAATCACTAGATAGGCGGGGTCCTTCCCTAAGTCCCCTCCCTTGTGCCATGGAAAATGACTCGTGACAGAGCTAAGAATCCTTAACATTGCGATAGTTGCATGAAAAGTGTGTTGTAAGTCCTCCACATGTCCCAAAACATTGTTCTTAACCACCTTTTCATCACCATGTGCTACATCAAATAGAATACTTGGATGACTATATTTGGTTTAAATTTGTTTTCATAATGTAATAGGTGTAAGATATTGCATCATTCTGAATTTGAATTTATACACATGCATTTGGCCAAGTGTCAACTCAAGAAAACTTGGGAACCCTAGAAGTTGAGGTGGGTAGTGTAACATAAGTGTAAAATAAAATAATAATTTGCATCATAATATAAGTCTCCTTTGCTCCTTCCAACTCATTGAGATGCTTATACTTGTCAAATCCATTAGAATACCCACTATATGTAAAAAATCAAAGAATTAAATTAAAATTATATGGAAACAATGATGGTAGTTAGTGAGTATACCCGTTGGGTTAGTGTGAACTGATCCTATGATAATATAGCCTCTAGTTAGGAGCATTCAAATTTTTCTTGCTCCTCTAATAGTATAGCCTCTTCTTAGGATCATCTTGACCATCTTCCTACTACTATGGTAGTTCTCCAAGGACTAACTACTATGCACCTTATCCTTGTTATTAATATAATGATATGAAATTTTTATACTTTAAATATGTTTTAATAATACTGTAAATTGTTATGTAGAGATCTTTTTTCTTTTTAATATAATGATATAAAGTTTTTTCCATTTCAAATATTTTTTTCATAATATTTATGTTTAGTGGTTTTTATTAATATAATGATATATTAGTTATAAATGAATATATTATGTCAACAATGGAATGTTTCGAAATATTATATGTATTGCTCAATGTTCAATGGACTAATATGCAAGGCTATAGACAAAGTCTTAAAATCTCAATGTTAAATGATGATGCAGGAGCATCGCCTTCAAAGTCAACAACGCATGCGTGGAGGCAGACGAATGACATCTCAACGATGACAAAATTTCAAATCAAGCATTTAACTCAGAATTTAATCGGTTGTTGAGATATTTTTGTAAACACCATTTTAAAATGTAACTTGTTTGTAAAGTCTTGAAGGACTGTAAGAAATTGCAGATATGGAGTGTCGACTCTATCTAGCAATAACTAGTAGTAATTGTAATAGAACAAAGTAGGTAATAGCTTTGATTTGGGTAGGACAGATTGCAGACAGGACGAGAGAGCTCGTGGATCCAGTCCTTAGATAGTTTTTTCAATGTTGTATTGTAACAAAGAGAGAGAAAAACATAGAATGGATTGAAAAAATAGAGAGATCAGTAGAGAAGAGTAGAGTAGCAGAAACACTATGTATTTTGTTTTTCATGAATGAATAGAATATACAGAAATTGTCCCAAATCCTTGGACTGTGTTCATTTCATATGGGATTGAATGGATGGTATTCTGTGTGTATGATTTATTACAGTCTGTTCATGTATGATTGTTCAGAGAGATTAATTGTATGCGTTCATGATGAAGCTGGTTGAGTTTCAATCGTTTCTCTTCTGATACTTGTATGCAAGGTGTGCATCTCGAACAAAATGAGTGCGTCGACTAAGTCTCAGATTGACTCAGAGAAGTTCAGAGAGTATCAGAGAAACTGAGAATAGGTGCAAGGTGTGCACAATGTCAAGAAGCCAACAAGCTTCGAAGAACCAACGCATAAGAATGCTAGGTGGGTGAGAAGCGTTTTCTTTTCAAGAAAATGCTTCGAACTGAGTTATTCGAAATCCCGAGAACGCAAGGTGTGCGTGGGAGATCGAAATCCTTTCAAGGATAGAAGCTCAGAAGAGATAACACTTTTCACAAGTGTTGATGATATTCCAGAGATGGATTCATTGGGAGAACAAAGGTTTGGAACCTTTGAAAGCAGATAAATCTTCCAAGGTGGGGAGATATCTGAAGCTCAGGAGGAAGAGTGACTATGATCGTTGGATCATAGGGAATAATATCGACAATCGTTAGATCAGAAGGAGGTGCATGAGTTTTAACACTTCACGTACAGAGGAGAGAGAAGCTATCAGAGTTGAAACTTGAGATTCCTGGAGTCTGAAACCCCAGAATAGAATATCGACCATCTGATCAGCGGATAGATCTGAATCGTCAGATCACTGGAGTCGAAGACCAAGCGTCGGATCGCCAGGAGGAATCACAGCCGTTGGTTGCTGTAAGCTCAGGAGGGAGAGTGATTTGAAACTTGAGATTCCTGAAGTCCGGAGCCCCGAAACGTCAAGGTGGAATCTCAACCGTCCGATTGATCAAGCGTGAGCTGTCATATTTGGAAGTGCGTGGATCAACAGCCGTTGGATCTGGAGGAAGTGCATGAGGTTTAGTCCTTTAAAGTGCACATGAAGAGAGTCAAATTACAAAGTCATGAAGTCCCGAGATCATTGGGACCATCCATCGTCAGAAGATAGGTGGAAAATGATCAACATTTCGCTGACCCGCAGGAGGGAAAAGTCAAAGAGAAAATTTGTGAAAACTCGTGAAAATATCCCAACCCTTGATCGATGATAGATCTGGACGGTTGATTTTCCAAGGAGAATTTTGGAGTTTCGGGATATTGGGGATCGAGAGAAGGGAGGCGAGCGATCTTTTGACTTCGTGAAACGGAAAGTCCCAACATAAGAAGGAATAGATCTGAGCTGTTAGATTGCGAGAGAGACGTGACTGTCGATTTGGTGCTTCAAAATATCAACATTTCGGGAGTCAGGAGGACAGAGGTTAATCGCATCGGGAGTTCCTGATATGCTAAATCCTGATGTGCTCAAAGTATGGGCCCCAAGTTGTGGCAAATGGTCATATGAGCGGAGATAAGAAAAGGATCTAACATCCATTAAGCCCTTTTCGGAGTTTCGAGAGTCTGGGAGTCAGGGTTGGCTCATACATAGAAGTCCCGAAATCGCGAAACGCGACGCATCTTTTGGTTAAGTCTATGGTCATGGTGAATGGTCACATCGATGGGAGCTAAGGGAGGAGCTAGCAAGTGCTAGGCCCCTGTCGGGATTTCGAAAATCATGAGGATCGGGTTGGCTCACATGCAAAGTCCCGACATGTGAAGTCCCGAAACGCCTTTTGTGTAGGTGTGCAGTCACAACCCATTGTCGTGTGGAGGTGAGGCGTGCACTTGGTGTTTAGTCGCGTAGGGCGAGTTTCATAAAAGTACTTGTGGATTTGTTCATAGGATTCCAGTAGAGAATCAAAGAGCTTCTCCAGCTTGTAGATTTGAATGATCCAATGACTGGGAGGTCAGCGGACCCTGCCGTGGTAGGGGGTCTGCATCAGATGGTATTAGAGCTAATTTTAAATTTGTTTGCAGACAACAGACAAAAGGAGAAAGGAAGGAAGTTGGTATCATTTGTGGTATCAAAGAAATTTAATTTCTGTTTGTAGGTGACGTAGTGAAAAATCATGCCACCCAAAAGGCGCAGAGAAAAAGAAGAAATGAGGCAACTCTGAATGAGATTGGACGCCATGGAGAAAACACAGAGAAGATCACCAGATGATGGTGATATCAGTGAAGCTGAGAGCGAAGAAGAATCAGAGGGAGAAGAAAATGTAGCAGAGGATATTGCACAAGATTGCTTGATAAAAACTGTTTCGAAAATAGGAGGCATAGCAAGGATAGAGGTGCCTATGTATGAAGTCAATTTGGAAGTTGAAGAATTGTTGGATTGGGTACGTGATATGGAAAAATACTTCGATTATGAATATATAGAAGAAGATAAGATGGTGAAGCATGCAGTGACAAGACCTAAAAGTCATGCAGCGTTATGGTGGGATGAACTGCAAGCCGAATGCAGGAGAAACGGTAAGCAAAAAATTAAAAATTGGGATAGGATGGTAGCTAAGTTGAAATTCAAATTTATCCCAAAGGATTACCAAATCAATCTTTACAGAAGATTGCAGAACCTGGAACAAAGGGGTTTATCAATGAAGGAGTACATTGAAGAATTTTACCGACTGAACATTAGGGCTGGACAAAAAGAAAATGAGGATGAAAAGACAACCAGATATACCAATGGGATGAGATATGAAATCCAAGAAGATATCAACATGATTTCTGTCAGTAAAGTCGAGGATGCTTATCAAGCGACCTTGAAATATGAAGAAAAAATGTCTAGGAAGCAAAGCTAATGAAGTAGAAGAGGAAATTCAAGCGGAGGCAAGGGAACCAACAGAGAGAAGTTCCAGAAGTTGAAGCCTGAAGTAGACAAACAACATAGTCACCATGAGAAGGGTGGAAGTTCTAAAGAAGGAAAACATGGAGAAAGAAGTTCTTTTTCCAGAGGTAGAGGAAGAGGAAGAGCCAGAGGAGGCGTGGTTAAATGTTATACCTGTGGAAAAGAAGGACACAAATGTTGGGAATGTCCCGACAGAAAGAGAGAAGGAGGTGGAGAAACACACATTGCTGAAGCATAGAAGCATGTGGAAGCAGAAGCAACAGAAGGAGGAAGAAACCTCATGATGAGGAAGATTCTTCTTAAACCAAAAAAGGAACCAGAGGAACCAATTCAGTGAACAAGCATGTTTAGAATTGCTTGCAAGTTGAAAGACAAAGTTTGCAAGGTGATCATAGACAGTGGGAGCACTGACAATCTAGTATCCATGGAGATGGTGGAAAAACTGTAGTTGAAGACAACTGCACATCCAAAGCCACACAAGGTATCGTGGTTGCAGAAAGGACATCAAGTCATGGTAAGTCAACAATGCCAAGTTGAATTTAAAATAGGAGGCTATAGGGATGAAATATTGTGTGATGTAATTCCTATGGATGTTTGTCATATTTTATTGGGGAGGTCGTGGTAGTATGACCGAAAAGTTATTCATGATGGAAGGAAGAATACCTATACCCTAGAAAAGAATGGTAGGACACATATGTTGTTACCAATAGAAGACAAAGAGAAAAAGACAGAAGCTAGTTTAAGCATACTTCTCATGAGTGGGAAGGAGCTCTTGAATGAAGTCAAAAAGGAGAAAGAAATGCAGTTTGCTGTAGTGAGGAAGCCTAGAGGTATCCTTACAATACTTCTGTAAAAGACTTGCATGTAGAAATCCAGGAACTGGTAGAAAACTTTGTTGATATAGTCGTGGATGAGTTACCACACTCATTGCCACCCATTAGGAGTATAAGCCATCATATTGACCTTATTCCAGTAGCTAGTTTACCAAACAAAGAAGCTTATAGGTTGCGCCTAGAGAGAACGAAGAGGTAAAAAATCATGTCCAGGAGTTGTTGGATAAAGGGTTAGTCAGGGAAAGCGTAAGCCCATGTGCAGTACCGACTATTAATCCCAAAGAAATATGGAGGATGGAGGATGTGTACAGATTCTCGAGCCATCAACAAGATAATCATTAAATACAGATTTCCTTTACCGAGGATGGATGATTTTATGGACTATTTGAGTGGAGCAAGCTATTTTTCCAAGATAGACTTGAAGAGCGGATATCATCAAATATGGATGAGAGAGGGAGATGAATGGAAAACAACATTCAAGACAAATGATGGATTGATTGAATGGCTAGTCATGCCGTTTTGGTTGACAAATGCACCAAGCACATTTATGAGGTTAACAAATGAAGTGTTGAAAGACTTCATAGGAAAGTTTGTTATAGTATATCTGAATGACATACTAATCTTCAACAAGAAAAAGGAAGAACACTTAAGACATTTGACATCAACGATGGAAAGGTTGCAGTAAGAGAAATTGCTGATAAATCTGAAGAAGAGTTCTTTTATGAAGAAGGAGCTCATATATTTGGGTTTCGTAATCTCTTCAAATGAATTGAAGATGGACCCAGAAAAAGTGAGAGCGATCAGAGAATGGCCGTCGCCGAGCAATATATTTGAGGTAAGAAATTTTCATGGGTTGGCGAGTTTTTATAGAAAATTCATTAGAAATTTCAATGGCATATGTGCACCCATGCTGGACACTGTGAAGAAGAAACACACGTCCTTCAATTGGACATTGGAAGCTGAAAAAAAGTTTCAAAGTGTTGAAGGAGAAAATCAAAGAGTAGCCAATTCTGGTCTTACCAGATTTTGGAAAAACATTTCAGGTGAGATGTGATGCAAGTGGATTAGCTATTGGAGCAGTATTGAGTCAGGACAATAGGCCAGTTGCTTATTTCAGTGAGAAACTGAATGACTCCAAGCAAAAGTATTCCACGTATGACAAGGAATTTTATGCGGTGATTCAAGCTTTGAAAAAATGGAGACACTATCTAATTCCTAAAGAATTTGTCTTGTCCAGCGATAATCAAAATTTGCAATTTATTACTAGGCAATAAAAGTTGAATTATAAATATGCAAAATGGGTAGAATTTATGCAGAATTTTTCTTTTGTTATTAAACACATTGCTAGAACTGCTAACAAAGTTGCAGATGCTTTGAGCAAGAGGAGTTTGATTGTACAGGAATTTCAGGTGGTGACCTTGGGGTTCGAACACCTCAAGGAGATGTATAAAGAAGATGCAGATTTCAAAAAAGCTTATGAGGCATGCAAGAATCCTTTGTTGGGAGACAAAATCCCATGGACTGAATATTTGATCTAGGATGGATTACTGTTCAAGGAAAGCCAATTATGCATTCCAAAGTGCTCAATGAGAGACAACCTGCTGAAAGAGAAACACAGTGGAGGTTTAGCTGGACATTTTGGTCACAATAAAACATTTGCGCGGCTGAGAAATTCGTATTATTGGCCTAGCATGAGAGAAGAAGTGAAAAAGTTTGTAAACTAATACAGAATTTGTCAGTATGCAAAAGGAAGAAAACAAAGCACTAGTTTGTATCATCCATTACCAATTCCATAAAGGTCGTGGGATGCAATCAGTATGGATTTTGTTTTGGGATTGCCTAGAAATAAAAAAGGGAGCGATTCCATAATTGTTGTAGTGTACACCTTCTCAAAAATGGCACATTTCATACCATGCTAGAAGACAAGTGATGCTACACACATCGCCAATTTGTTTTTAAGAGAAGTAGTGAGACTACATGGATTGTCGAGAAGCATAGTTTCAGACAGGGACACCAAATTCGTAGGACACTTTTGGAGAACTCTATGGAAGAGGCTAGGGACAAACTTGTCCTTTAGTTCAACATATCACCCTCAGAAATATGGAAAGACTGAAGTAGTAAACATGAGTCTCAGAAACTTATTGAGAATTTTAGTCACTGAGCAAGGTCGAAAATGGGATTAGATTCTGGCACAAACAAAATTTGCATTCAACAATTCAGTGAACAGGAGCACATGAAAAAGTCCATTTGAAATTGTGTATGGTATACCACCAAGAGGGATTACAGAGTTGAGATATTTGAACCAAGATGAGTTCAGAAGTGTTGGAACAGAGGATTTTGCAACAAAAATGCAGAAACTCCATGACAGAGTCAGAGAGCAGCTACATGGCAGCAGCCAGAAATACAAGAGCATAGTTGATCAAAAGAGGAGAGAAGTTCAATTCGAAGTTGGAGATGAATTTTTAGATCATTTGAGAAAAGAGAGATTCCCAAGAGGAACGTACGACAAGTTAAAGATGAAAAAGATAGGACCATGCAAGATTCTCAAAAAATTCGCAGCCAATGCTTATGAGATTGAGTTGCCAGACAATGTTGGGATATCGCCGATATTCAATGTTGCGAACTTGTATCCTTACAGGAGAGATGAAGCAGGACGATTAGATGATCAGAAAGAAATTCAGTGGGAAGAGCAATTGCCCACAGCAGAAAAACCTCAGATGGAGAAAATTATTGAACAGAGGGATGGAAGGAAAACCAAGAGGAATACATATCCTGAGTACTTAGTGAAGTGGAAAGACAATATAGGAGCTCATGGACATGAGTCCATGAAAAGTTTTAACTAGAGGAGTATGATGCAGGAGCATTGCCTTTAAAGTCAACATCGCACGTGTGATGGCAGACGAATGACATCTCAACAATGACATAATTTCAAATCAAGCGTTTAACTCAAAATTTAATCGGTTGTTGAGATATTTTTGTAAACAACATTTTAAAATGTAACTTGTTTGTAAAGTCTTGAAGAACTGTAAGAAATTGCAGATATGGAGTGTCGACTCTATTTGGCAATAACTAGTAGTTATTGTAATAAGACAAAGTAGGTAATAGCTTTGATTTGGGTAGGACAGATTGCAGACAGGATGAGAGAACTCGTGGAGCCGGTCCTTAGATAGCTTTTTCAATGTTGTATTGTAACAGAGAGAGAGAAAAAAATAGAATGGATTGAAAAAATAGAGAGATTAATAGAGCAGAGTAGAGTAGCAGAAACACTATGTATTTTGTTTTTCATGAATGAATAGAATAGACAGAAATTGTCCCAGATCCTTGAACTGTGTTCATTTCATGTGGGATTAAATGGATGTTATTATGTGTGTATGATTTATTACAGTTCGTTCATGTATGATTGTTCAGAGAGATCAACTGTATGAGTTCGTGATGACGCTTGTTGAGTTTCAATTGTTTCTCTTATGATACTTGTATGCAAGGTGTGCATCTCGAACGCAAGGAGTGCGTCGACTGAGTCTCGGGTTGACTCAGAGAAGTTCAGAGAGAATCAAAGAAACTTAGACCAGGTGCAAGGTGTGCACAACGTTAAGAAGCCAACAAGCTTCGAAGAACCAATGCAGAAGAACGCCAGGTGGGCGAGAAGCATTTTCTTTTCAAGAAAATGCTTCGAACTGAGTTATTCGAAATCCCGAGAACGCAAGGTGTACGTGGGAGATTGAAATCCTTTCAAGGACAGAAGCTCAGAAGAGATAAAACTTTTCACAAGTGTTGACGAGATTCCAGAGACAGATTTGTCGGGAGAACAAAGGTTTCAAACCTTTGAAAGCAGATAAATATTCCAAGGCGGGGACATATCTGAAACTTAGGAGGAAGAGTGACCATGATCATTAGATCATAGGGAAGAAGATCGACAATTGTCGGATCACAAGGAGGTGCACGAGTTTTAGCACTTCGCATACAGAGGAGAGAGAAGCTATTGGAGTTGAAACTTGAGATTCCTGAAGTTCGGAACCCCGGAACAAAATCTCGACCATCCGATCAACGGGATAGATTTGAACCGTCAGATCACTGGATTCGAAGACCAAGCGTCAGATCGCCAGGAGGAATCACATCCATTGGCTTCTGTAAGGTCAGGAGGGAGAGCGATTTGAAACTTGAGATTTTTGAAGTCCAGAGCCCCGAAACATCGAGGTGGAATCTCAATCGTCTAATTGATCAAGCGTGAGCCGTCAGATTTGGAAGCGTGTGGACCAACAACCGTTGGATCCGGAGGAAGTACACAAGGTTTAGTCCTTTAGAGTGCACAGGAGGAGAGCCGACTTGCAAAGTCACGAAGTCCCGAGATCATTGGGATCGTCCATTGTCATAAGACAGGTGGCAGCCGATCAACCTTTCACTGACCCGCAGGAGGGAAAAGTCAAAGATAAAATTTGTGAAAACTCGTGAAACTCGAACTCGCGAAAAGATCCCAACCCTTAATCGAGGAGAGATCTAGATCGTTGATTGTCTAGGGATAATTTCAGAGTTTCGGGATATTGGGGATCGAGAGTAGGGAGGCGAGCGATATTCCGACTTCGCAAAATGCGAAGTCCCGACACACGAAGGAATAGATCTGAGCCGTCAGATTGTGAGAGAGATGTGACCATTGATTTGGCGCTCCGAAATATCGACATTTCGGGAGTTGGGAGGACAGAGGTGAATCACATCGGGAGTTCCCGATATGCGAAATCCCGACGCGCTCAAAGGATGGGCCCCAGGTCGTGGAAAATGGTCATATGAGCGGAGATAAGGAAAGGAGCTAACATCTGTTAAGCCCTTTTCAGAGTTTTGGGAGTCGGGGAATCAGGGTTGGCTCATACGTAGAAGTCTCGAAATCGCGAAACGTGACGTGTCATTTGGTTAAGTCTGTGGTCATGGTGAATGGTCACATGGACATGAGCTAAGGGAGGAGATAGCAAGTGCTAGGCCCATGTCGGGATTTCGAAAATCATGAGGATCGGGTTGGCTCACATGTAAATTCCCGACATGCGAGGTCCCGAAACGCCTTTTGTGTAGGCATGTAGTCACAACCTGTGGTCATGTGGAGGTGAGGCTCACGCTCGGTGTTTAGTCGCGCAGGGCGAGTTTCATAAAAGGGCCCATGGATTTGTTCATGGGATTCTAGCAGGGAATCAAAGAGCTGCACCAACTCGTAGATTTGAACGATCCAGTGACCAGGAGGTCAGCGGATCTTGCTGAGGTAGGGGGTCTGCATCAAATGGACTAATATGCAAGGATACAAACAAAGTCTTAAAAGATGTGTCAACTTAGTTTATTTATCAAGGACAATCTTGGATTTATTTGAGATAGTTATTCAAATTCCTTGTAATTTCATTCGTATTTTGTGCTACTCAAATCCACGGGAAAAAGAAAGTTGGTAAGTAGATATTTAAATCCAGGTTTTTAGTTGCACTATTTTAAATATGCATATAAAAAATCTATGGAAGGAAAGAAAGTTGGTAAGTAGTTATTTAAATCCATGTTTTTAGTTGCACTATTTAAATATGCATACAGTGATGGATGTTATATATGTTTATTATCCATCATGTTGGATTTTATTTGGCAATTTTATAAAAGGTTGTAAAAATTTATTAGATGTTTTTTTATTGAAAAAAAAAAAGTCAAGTGCATTACTTATGGCCATGTCCTTTTTACACTTTGGATTCTTAAGGTTTTAAAGGACTAAAATTCCTATAAAGTTTGATCATAAATTGCATCAAGCTTAGAGCTCTCTATGGAAAGATTCTTTAGTTGGGATTGAGTTTGCAAGGTCTTATTGCCATCTCACTCAAATCAAAAGTATTTGGTGGGTGTGGAAAGCCATTAAATCTTTCTTGAAATATAAGGGAGAATGTTTTCAAATAATCTTATCTTCTAATTAAAATTTTTAGATTTGTAGATTTGAATGATTATTTATGTATAATCCTAGTGCCTCAGGGGTTTTTCAGCATGTTAAATGGATTTTGAACAACAAAAAATAGTGATTAGTGAAAATTATATCACCGGATTCTGGCCAAAAAAAAACATTTAGTAGAACAGTTAGACAACGCCTTTTTTGTTTTTCAAAATCCATTTCTGAATGCAGAAATGGATTCAGCGTGCTGAAAAACCCTTGGGACACTCAGATTAAGAAATAATCACTCAAATCTACAAATCTAACAATTTCTCGCCAGATTTCGAGCAAATGTTCCTAGAAAAATCATCATTTCATACCTACCACGACATTGTTTAGCTGTTCTACTAAATGACTTTTTTGCATAAGAAATGATGATTTTTTCTGGGAACATTTGCTCGAAATCCGACGAAAAATTGTTAGATTTGTAGATTTGAGTGATTATTTCTGTATAATCGGAGTGCCCCAAGGATTTTTCAGCATGCTGAATCCATTTCTGCATTCAAAAATGGAAAAAACCATTTCGTAACAAAAACCATTTTGTAGAACAGCTAGACAAGGGCAACAAAAAATAATGATTCGTGTAACTTCGGGATTCAGTAAAAAAACCATTTAGTAGAACAACTAAACAAAGCCAACAAAAAATAATGATTCGTGTAAATTTATAGGATTCAGCGAAAAAAAACATTTCATAGAACAACTAGACAACACCAACAAAAAATAATAATTCGTGTAAATTTATATAACCAAATTCAACAACAACAACAACAAAAAAAAACCATTTAGTAAAACAGGAAGACAACGCCAAATTCTATTTCATGATCTCCAATCCTATTGCATAATAGTAAACCTCGTCGATGGATAGTCTTGCGGGAAATATAGACAGTAATGTCTTTTACAAGCTACCAGTGATAAGACAGACAGAAGTAGCCTCGATCATCCTCCGACATCGTTTGTGTGGGATGCAGAATGCCAACAAGAATTTGACCAAATTCAAGCCTTTGGTGGCGAAATAATTGACCTCCCCATTTTACGCTCTAGACTTTATTGGGTGAGTGGTCATTGAGATGTAATTGCGAGCTCATTCTGTCTGTCTGTTTCTCACGGGCGTCTCGAATAACATTACTCCCATTTATGTCACACTTAAGTTTAGTGGTTATATTGAAGGACTTACATAAATGACGTTCACTTTCGATCCATTTTCTATGCAGGCCACTGCCCCTTCTAGAGACGGTGAAGTTGACCTTGAAGGCAAGCACCAGGAGGATCTAAACCGGATGGATGGTTTCAAATTGGACTAGGCATTATTGATATTATTAGAATGATTATAGGAACATTGCTTGTCATTACCATGAAGTTATAGTGCATTTTATAGTGGGCCAAGTTGTAGTTGAAATGTTGTAACTGAAGAAAGGGATGGAAAAGCTGAAGAAAGGGATGGAAAAGCTATCCAACAGTGATGATGCTAGAATGAAGATGGGATTTAATTCATGTCAGATTGAGAGTTAATTGATGTCAAACTGACAGATTTAGAAAGATTTAGTTCTTGGTAGTATCTCTCAACTAAACAAATTAATTTTCAAATATTTAATTATGCCAATAATGAAGAGCTTTGTCCCACTGCTGCTTTTCGAAACCATCTCTTCTAACATGTCATTCAGAACCTGCCATCCTTTCTGTCCACCTGTTCTGTCCATTTTAAACCTGATGTGTGCTGCAGATCCCTATCATGGCAGGTATCTTACTGCATCTGCAGTGTTTGGAGGCAAGATGAGCACCAAAGAGGTGGATGGACAAATGATGAATGTTCGGAGCTAGAAACCCTAATTCTGTAAATGAGAAGAGACTCATGTTTGGAGGGCAAGATAAACACAGAAGTGGTGGCTGGGCAAATGATGAATGTTCAGAGCTAGAAACCCTAGTCCTGTAAATGAAAAGAGAATCATGTTTGGAGGCAAGATGAGCACAAAAGTGGTGGATGGGCAAATGATGAATGTTCGGAGCTAGAAACCCTAATACTGTAAATGAAAAGAGTATCATGTTTGGAGGCAAGATGAGCACAAAAGTGGTGGATGGGGAAATGATAAATGTTCAGAGCTAGAAACCCTAATC
>JASDQU010279630.1:3039-14790 GCA_032191745.1 Picea mariana
CTCGACAATAGGCCAGATCAGGAAGTCTTAGAGCCTGTAGCTGGTGCTGGGCACTCTCTGGAAGAAACCACTTCCCAGCAAACTCCTTCACCTAGAAAGAGTTGCTCATAGGCCTGACAACCTGCCTCTTCCAACCACAGTTGCCTCCCTCACCAGAAGAGAGTTCATACACAAGCTCAACACAAGCTTACTCTGGCCAGTATGCCACGCACAGTCCAGCACTGGGTGGACGCAACAGCTAATTGGGAAAAATAGACACGCGCTTCCCAAACAGGTTCAACAATCATGGGATAGTCTCACTGTTTTTGGTTTCAGGATTGTATTGGGTATTCTTGCAGAGGTCGAACGGGTTCACCCTCAGATGGTCAGGTAGAATGGAGAAGATCCCCCTCCCACGGTTCATCTTGGCTATTATATTTGCATGCAATAGGGTTGACACTTGTCACCTTGGGAAATGCATGCGTTCCCATAGCATGCATCACTTTTGCACGTTTTCCCTTTCTAGTAACTTAGGATAAAATAAAATACACATGTCTTTTGGGAAATAATATTAAAATATTATTCCCAAGCTTAAGCCCCCTAAGCTTAGCCTCTAGGCTCAACACTTAGCCCCTTTTTCCCACCTTCCAGCCCCTAATCCCTTGCTCACTCTGTGGACGCTCAGTCCCCCTTCAGTCATTCATCATGGTCGGTCTACACCTGGTGGTGTTTATATTTTATTAATCATTCTGCATAGATACGAGTACATCAATAGGCTCCTGACCTTCAATACTTAATCTCCCTGGCCTAACAAACACATAAGCCTACCAGCTTATACAAAACTTGGCTCACCAGCCTATAGAACATGTTTACAATTCATTTCATACATCATGATTTGCAATGGGGCTCGGCCTTGGGGACACTACAAAAGTCATAGATAAATGGATACATTGAGGAGGATCCATAAATTGTTGAGATAAAATGAGGAATGGTATGGAACCAAAGTAACATAGAAGGAAAATATCTGAGAGATATGCAAGAAGAGTGGAGATAAGAATAAAAGCACGATAAAGAGGTGGAAAGATTTATCTAGGGGCACATGATGAGGTGTTAGGGCCAATATGAAGAGAAAATAAAATGCAATAGTTGGTAGTGTAAAAGAGTATGTTGTGCCAGAGTGGAGCACAGATGAGGATAAATTCACAAAGAGGCATTGCATAGAGGATAAAGTTTCCAATGTGGATACAGGTAGTGATAGTAGTAAGGGTCTACGTGACAAAGTTTTCACCCCTTGGCTATTGAAGAGTGCCAAAAACTTAGAATAATATGAAGTGTAGAGCAGTGGTGCGATGATAAGATGAAAATATGGTGCATAGAGTAGTAGCACGCTATTAGAAGAGGAAGATAGCACACAAAGTGGATGTACGTAGATAGAACAGGGAGATAGAGTGCATACTTGTGGTGTGCAAATGGGATAAGAATATAGAGTGTACCGTATTGGTGCATTAAAAGAAGAAGAATATGGAGGCTTTCCTAGTGGTGGGGGAGAGGAATTGGCAATGGTATATGGTATTGCACCATTACAAGTAGGTAAGTCTTTGGGTCACCCCATGAGAAATTTCAGAAGAAGATGGATTTACCCCTCCTTTGTACCACTCCCCTTGCGAATTTTTAAATAACAAGAAAGGAAAACAAATAGTGAAATAATTGGAGTAGAAGAGAGAGAAGAATAAGAAGATAAATGCTAAGAGACGAGTGAATAAGAAAAGGAAGTCATTACTACTTTACCCCGGGAAGAAGTTGTGTTGAAAAATCAAACCCCTAGCAATCAGAGAGGAGGAACAAGCTCAAGTTTGAAAATGGACAATTATGATAGTACCCTGAGGTTACCCTTGTTCCATAGAATTGGTAAGGATGATGTAGATAAAAATTAGTTTACATGTGAAGAAACATGGGCTGTGAAGAGAATCATAGACAAAGAAGTAAAGATCACATAGTTGGAGACCACATTAAAGGACAAAGGATTGATATGGTACATGGAGTACAAGGGTACTAATCCGATGGGATAGACAAGGTCCCTAGAAGAGATTAAGAAGGACTGGCTTAGGGAGTTATAGAAACCTAATTCAAGATCCCAACGTATCACAAAGATAAAGGAGATCAAATATAAGGAAGGAGCAACTGTCTGGGATTATGACCAATGGTTTAAATTTTTATCAGATAGGCTCATGCTCCAAATTCAAGATGTGAAAAACTGATAATGGTTTATTATGGAATCACTTCCCCATATATGAGTTCCTCTCACCCAACATAGGGTGACAACTCAAGCAGAGGTAGTAGAAATTGTAGTGTGCCTGGAAGCTACACCAGGAGGGGTGGAGATGTCATTATGTTTGGCGTAGGTGCAACTGCAACTAGCCAACTTGACAATGAAGTTGCAATGTATGGCTAAGGAGAAGGTCATGCACGAGCATGTATCATGTAACACTTCTCACTCAGAAGGGAATCATAGAGACGAATTCCATATACTGTCAAATTATGTGGTGACAGGTGAAAACTGCCCATTTCATTTTAGGTAGATAAAATGGTGTGAGGTATGCAGACAATAAGGTGATATACCACCCTACTGCCCAAGTTTTTAGAAGTACTATACAATGACCCATACTTCATTCTACAATTTATGTAAATACATCAGCAATGATGTCAATAATTGGCACTCACTCTCACTCATGCAAGATAATACCCATGATGCGTTCTACATAAAAGAAAAGAAGAAGAGTGGTGAGTGCATTAGACCCGAAAGAGGAGGATACCAAGGAGTTCCCTGAGGTGGTTATGGGAGTGGTTGTGTTGGTTTGTTATATTATTTGCAATGAAATTATATTCAAGGTGGATCAACTAGCAATCAAAGTCTAGGTGGATCGACAATAGGTTGAGGGTCGAGTTAGATCGAAAACAAGTCGAAGGTTGAGGCTAGTCAACGAGGTAAATTTTAAATCAAAGTTCAAGGTGGTTCAACATGGTAAAGGAATCGAAATCAAGTCGAAGAGATCAACCAATAAGAGGTCGAAATGAAGGTATGTGGTGACCGACTAAATACTGAATGAAATCTGACTGGTATTCGACTAGTAATCTGACCTGGACTCGACTGTAACAGAATCCCAAGATTCATGGGATTTGTAGCCAATGATATGCATGGATCTGTAACCATTTTTGGGTGCCATGTATTTATGGTTTTTCCTGTTGTAAACCCTATAAAGAGGTGTGTTGTAAGGTCGTAAAGGCTAATCAATGAAATGTAAGATATCCAATCTTTAGATGTAGGTTTTTGGTCATGCATATGTAAATCAAACTTGCTACAGGGTTGTTCTCACACAGGAAAGAGGGTATGATGTCCATTGTGTCTTATGTTTGGACCAAGTTTAGACATGTAAACTTTTATTTAGATTGAATAAGACAACAAGATTGCATAACACTCAAGGAATGTTGTTTTTCCTAGTTTGGGTTTCTAGGGTAAAACCTCTGTGTATTGTGTGATTGCTTTGTCATTTACATTCTTGATTAAATTCCTCTTATATTTTTCTAGGTTCAGTGTTCAAGTGTATCCCATTTCCTTAAATTTGGTATCATAGATGTGTTAATATTTGAAGGTTTTATCATATATTGATTTACCAATATTGAATCTGAGAGGTAAACCCTAGGTACAGTAAGAGTTCTAAGTCATAAATTTTGTTTTTTATCCCCATATTGAGGATAAATAAGGATATTATGTCTTGAGGCCCTCGGGTTGCATATATGGAGAATCAAGAAACTACATGATTGACAATATCCTTTTACACATATGGATACCCTTCTAACCACCATAGAGGTCGTAGATTTTTAGATGGAATCCATCACACTAGTTGGCTTCTGGAAGGCAGTGGGCCTTGATCCATGATGTACAAGTCAGTATTATGGTGAGCATCATTTCAATATTTGAGGCATTTAATTATGGTGTATCTTATATTTCTTTATATTTCATGATATATGCTTGGACACTATGCCTTTTTCCCTACTTCACCTTGGTGGTTGATATTGCACCCTATTAAGTGGTCTTCCTTGGTGATGGGTTTTCTACTAGGAATGCCCTTAAATATCCATCGTACTGTTCCCTACCATACTTATCACTTTCCATCACTATTTCTCCCCATCTCCTTATCTCTTGGGATTTTAGGGTGTATTGACCCAAGAAAGGGTTGTCCCTCATACTATGGGAAGAATGGGATGAAGGCCTAGAGGGATTGATGTTGGGTAAAAGATAAAATCCTATGTATGAAACTTCTATATTATTTGCATAGGGATCACCCAAGAAATAAATGAACCATTTATCTTTGAGAAAAGGGGGACCCACAAGAGATATGATTAAGAATTCTTAAAAGGTTAGTTGGATGATATGAGGTATAATCACAAGCCGATCTATCATGTCCATGGATATCTAGTGGTATGGAATTACCATCATTTGTTCACCAAGCCAGGGTAATGGCTCTCAGTTGCATGGATGAGAGAAAGGGGGTCTCATCACAAGCCAACCTTCCCAATTATACTAGTTATTTCTGGGTGACACTTCCATTATCTAGATACCATGCAAGGGCAGTGGCCTTTAACTTTTACTTAAAATTATAAATGAAAGAAAGAATGGAAAAATAATGGACTTGGAAAAAGGGCATTACAAATGAAGGTACCACACACCCTCTACAAAGGAACCCTTGAATAAGACACTATGACCCCTTGTATGTCATGAAGCCCATGCCCATTGAGTCTTTCGCCTCAACCACTTCACAGAATTTACATTTCTTAGAGAGGGATCTCTTGGAAAATCTCCTTGACCTAGGGAAAGATCAACTGAATAGGACACCTCATCAACCCTCCCATATTCAATATTGACAAGTCGCATAATGTCTTTGAGAACTTAATTTTTTGACATAGTAATATTTGATGCACATTCTTAGGTGGCTCATTTATTGATTTGATTCACTTATCATGATGTTATGACTTGAGATCCTTGGAGGGTGTGCTTATCTTTCTTTTTAGGACCTAGCTGGTGGATAGTTTTGGAAGAACAAGCCTAGCTTGGGATTCCATGGGGCTTCAAGCCCACAGGTGGATTCCAAGGGCCTACATGTCGGATGAGAGATATCAAACAATGAAGGCGTAGAATATTACTTGGATTACATAACCTTGCACTCACATGCCAAAATGTTTTCCTAGGAGAGGAAAAATGTCACCTTCAGAGGCATGCCATCACCTAGGGGGATTAGGGTTTGGTTGTATGGTTGATATACATTGGCACAAGGATATTTTGAGGGTTTGAGGATTTGAAAATGAAGGAATCTATTTGGATGCTTGACATGTCGATTTGGGAAGACTTTCTACACTCCTCCTTCACCAATGACCTTCTCCTAGTGCCAAAACATCCCCTAAAGGGGAGACATATTTATAAACTAGGGTTTTATATGTGCAAAAGTGAAATTAATATCAAATTAAAGTGAATTGTTTAATATTACTTTTTAAAGGTGGAAATATTAGGTTTTTTTACCCCTACTATTTTTTTTACCCTTAATTATGTGGACAAACTATCTTAGTGACATTTTGCATAAATAAGATATCATAAGATCCCATTTTAACATAACTCTCCCTCTTGTGAGAGGCACTTGGACTGAAATTTTCACTCTCTCTAGCTATTTATCTCTCTTGTGATTTTGTTTATGGATATGTATTTGATTATTGGTTGATGAAAGCGATGTGCTAGCATTGGAAGGATTTTTTCTATCTTTTATGGTGGTTTGTCTTAACATTTTACTTGAATTGGTAAGGCTTCTAGATTGTTGCTATCATTTATTTTTCAAGTCAAGGTTATTTGCTAGAGATAGGTGGGAAGTATAATGGCATACAACCCCACATTAGTCTCCATCACTTTATACTTACATGTTATTGGTTTAACAAGGGTTTTCTAAGAGAAGTATAAGGGCATACACCCTCTTATCCTAAACAATTGATATAGATACTTTCCTTGGGGAGTAAGAGTATTTACACCCCCAAGGAGGTAGTACCTCCAAATTTCTTTGCTTGAATCCATTAACCCATTTTTTAAAGGCAATAGTCATTTACTTATTGCATTGGAGAAATAAATTGTTGTCTTGGTAAATGTGAAAATTTCAAGTTTTAAAGTTGCTTCTTTGGGATAGTGATCTTGATGTCTTGGGGAGTTTTCCTACCTTAGGGCATCCATTTTCTCCCAAAAATTCTCATTTATGTACAAAATTGTTTCCTACATCCATTAGGTTGCAAAAAACCCTAACCATAACCACTATTACCTCACAAACTAACCCTAGAAACTCTCTCTAACTTCACTTACCTAACCTACCAATTAGGGTGTATGTTTTGGGCTGATCATATCTAAATTTTATTTGTTGATTTATATGATATTCTCCATCATTTACTACATCCATTAGGGCTATATATTAATGCAGAAATCCACCTTATAAGAACCCTCTTATATCAGTTTGAAAGTGCTTTACTTGATTCTTTATTAATTGTTAGTTTCATTGATGACATTGTTAACTAGTCGTGTGATTTCCATGTTGATTTAGATATCTTTCTTTGTTGATATACATTATTCCTAAAAGATTTTTTTAGGGATAGAAATACTAACTTTCTTGTCCAATTGATTATATTGCAACGTATGTTTGTTTCTATTTTGTCTTGAGGATGTATAATCATCCAACAAATCACTATACTTTTGGGGAAACTTTCCTTTTTCAACAAGTCATATTCCTTTCCCTCCTCTTACATTTAGTTTTCTGACCTCTAGGGGAATTTCCATCTTCCTTCTCTTTCTCTTACCTTTTTCCCTAGGGTCTTCGAGATTGCCTCCCAGGACTGACCTTAGTCACCCCAAGTGTGGGATCTACATCGAGGTGACATTGGGTGTAGTGTTCCACAGTTATAAAAATTGATTTTGTGGTTGGCTCGGGATTTTCCCAAGCTACAACTTGTACGATAACATTTTGGCATCATTGTTGATGAGTATTTTGAATCCTCTTCATGCCATAATGACACTTTGGAAATATTCCCTCCCAAATCCTATATCTCTTATCTTTCTTGGTGACTTCATTGAAGGGACATTCCCTTTCCACCTTTCTTGATGAGCTCTTCTTGAAGCTCATCTGGCGACTCTACCTTCCACAAACCCACTTTTCCCTCATCCTCCCCTTCCCTCCTTTGCTAAGACTTGATATCACCTGGAAACTCCATTGAGGTTTCATTCTAGTCAATGGAATTATGGCACCATGGGATGAACCCTCATCCAGAACTTGTTATGAATCGAAGATGGCATTTTTATGGATGGAAAAGGAAAGGAACGCTAATAAAGTCGCTAAGGAAATTATGAATCACATAAAAGAACTGTTTTCTTTCCTTGATGATGAATAAGTGTTTGAATAAAAGACATGAATAAAGTCATCAAGAAGAGAACACAATGAGTTGTGACCCTTTCGAAGAGCTTGATGATACTTTATTCCATGACCTCAAAAGTGAATAAGTATTATAGGAAACCTTGGATATGACAGATCCCCTTGATGAAAATAAAGTAAAGTAATATGCACTAAAAAACAAGCCCCTTGCGATGAAGAGGTGATAGAGGGTCTTGTCCATAAGAGGAAATAAGAATTATGATAAATCACAACATATTGAGGCACCATTATCTTTGATCATGCTTGATGAAGGAGAGGTTTTCCAACCTTGTTTATGTCCTGCACATAATGGTGAAGAAGCGATGACTCTAGATGATGAATAATTTGAAGGTCCAGTTGAAGACGTCCATGCCTCTACTCCTTCTGCACACAAAGACGAAAACATGGTCATTTTTATTCATATTGAAGGTCTTATGAAATTACCCTTCGATATGATTGATGAGCCTATACACACTTTCATATATACTGGAAGACACAGATGGGATCTTGGTTGTCTCAAATTTGATAGAGACCCCATTTATGACATTGAGAGTAGCTCTCAGGCAGAGGTGGTTTCATTTTCGTAGGATTGGTCTTCATGCATGTATGATTCAAATATTTGGCAACCTGATGATGATATAGTTACATATTTTTTCTGCCCCTTCGAGGCTGACTTGTTGCAGCATACTTAGGATCATATTCAATCATCCCTTGATACATACCATTTTGAAGATGCAGAATTGTTCCATGAGGAATTTCATTCATCACACTCATATTTTGATAAACACTGGGTCATGGCCTACCCAAAGGACTCTAGGGTCCATGCTACGAAATGAAAGTATTTTCATGTTGAGACATTTTGTGGGGATTTGTATATAAAGAAGTGGCAACTATTGAATCCGAGGGAAGAATTTTCCTCTGGAGATTAGGTTTTGCCTTACTGCATTTCCTCTTGTTTGGGAGATCAACATGTTTTCTTATCCTTTCTCATCCTTTAGGGAGAAGTGATTTTCTGAGTGAATATGAAGATCAGCCATTGTCTATATATGGTATCCCTCTTCATAGATGGATTGGTCAAGATTGTGGATACACTTTCGGGTAGGATGATCGGGCTGATGGTTTCTCTTCCCAACAGGATTTCCCCCCTCACACCTATATCCATGAAGTTTATTTCATGATAGATTATATATGTGTTTATTCTCATGATTATTATGTGCTTGAATTATCTTTGTTGTTTCACATGATTAAGCATAGGGGGATATATCTTGATGAAATGTCGAACACGTGTTTTCACTGGTTGTATGAATTCACCTAACGTCACCTATCATTGGATCTCCAGGGCCCCAATACACCAGGTAAGTAGGTAGGTCATTTTATTTCTTGCATTTTCATATTAATTGCTCATATTAGTTTATTTTCATTTCATTATCATTTTTCTCTACTTGCATATTGATTTCATGTTTAGTTTACAAATTTTTGAAAAAATGTCAAAATTTTTCTTTTCTAAATTAGCTTTTAGTTTGGATTTTTATGGATAAAGGGTGATAGCATGACCCTAGATGATCTAATCTATTTTTATGAGTTTTTGGAAGGCACACACCTACCAAGAGATGTTGCGGTTCTCATGCACTCTACGAAGAGCACATGTCCCCAAGTAGGAGCCAGATGTTATCCCCATTTTGTGGATAACTATGGAGATTATGTCTCGAGGGCCTCAGATAGTAGATATGGAGTACCGAGAGACTACATGACCAACAATATCCTTTTGTACAAATGGATACCCTTCACACCACCATCGAGGTCGCATATTTTTAGATGGAATCCATCACACCAGTTAGCTTCCAGAAGGTAGTGGGACTTTCTCCATGAGGTACAAGTTAGTATTATGGTGAGAATCATTTCAATATTTGAGACATTTAAGTATGTTGTATCTTAAATTGACTTATATTTCATGAAATATGCTTGGACATTATGCTTTTTTCCCCACTTCACCTTGGTGGTTGACATTGTTCCCTAGTAAGTGGTCTTCCTTGGGGATCATTTTGCTACTAGGAACTCCCTTAAAGTGCCATCGTACAATTCCCGACCATACTTTCAATTTTCCATCAATATTTCCCCCCATCTCCTTATCTCTTGGGATTTTAGGGTCTATTGACCCAAGAAGGGGTTCTTCGTCATTCTATTGGAAGGAGTGGAAATCCCAGAGGGATTGATGTTGGGTAAGAGATAAAATCCATTGTATGAACCTTTTATATTCCTTGCTCAGGGATCGCTCAAGAAAAAAATGAAACACCTATCTTTGAGAAAAGGGGGACCCACAAGAGATATAATTAGGAATTCTAAAAAAGGTTAGTTGGAGGATAGAAGGTCTCATCACGAGCTGACCTATAATGTCCAGGAATATCTAGTGGTATGAAATTACCATCATTTGGTTAGTAAGCTAAGGTAATGGCTCTCAACTATATGGATGAGAGAAAGGGGTCCTCATCATGATCCAACCTTCTCATTTCCACTAGGTATTTTTGGGTGACACTGACATTATTTGGAAACCACACCAGGGCAATGCCCTTTAAATTTTCATTAAAGTTATAAAACAAATAAAGAATGGAAAAATAATGGGCTTGGAAAAAGTGAATTGCAAATGAAGGTACCACACACCCTTTACAAAGGCACCCATGAATGAGACACTATGACCCCTTGTATGTCATGAACCCCTTTCCCATTGAGTGTTTACCCTTAACCACTTCACACACTTTAGATGTATTAGAGAGGGATATCTTGGAAACTCTTCTTCACCTAGGGAGGTATGTACCCAATAGGACACCTCATCAACCCTCCCATGTTCAAGCTTGACAAGTCGCATAATGTGTTTGAGCACTTAATTGTTTGACATAGGAATATTTGATGCACATGATTAGGTGGCTCATTTATTGATTGGATTCACTTATAATGATTTTATGACTTGTTATCCTTAGAGGGAGTGCTCATTTGTCTTTATAGTGCCTAGTTGGTGGACAGTTTTGGCAGAAAAAGCCTAGATTGGGCTTTCATGAGGCTTGAATCCCACAGGTGGATGCCAAGGGCCCGCATGTTGGACAAGAGAGATCAAAAATTGAAGGCATAGAATATGAATTGTATGACATAATATATCCCCCGCATGCCAAACGTGTTTCCCAGGAGAGGAAAAACGTCACCTTTAGAACCATGATGTCACCTAGGGGGGTTAGGGTTTGGTGTTATGGTTGATATGCATTGGCACAACAAAGTTTTGAGGGGTTTAAGGCTTTGACCATGAAGGAAAATATTTGTATGATTGACATGTTTCTTTGGGAATCCCTTCTAGAATCCTTCACCAACAACCTTCTCCTACTGCCAAAATAACCCCTAAAGGGGTGATGTCTTTATAAACTAGGATTTTATTTGTGCAAAAGTGAAATTAAAATCAAATTAAAGTGAACTGTTTAATATTACTTTGTAAAAAGGGCAATATTAGGGTTTTTGACCCCTAGTCTTGTTTTTTACCCTTAATTATGTGGACAAACTATCTTAGTGACATTTTGTATAAATTGTTGGTTGTGGAGCCTGATTATCTTCCTGATTCAGAGGTCTTTTACTTCTAGTCGTGTTTATACCCCATGAAGTATTTAAACCTCAGAAGTATGTACACTCTTCCACGCGGGGGAGTGCAGAGGGGTAGTAACCCCTCTGCGGGGTCCGGGGGGGCTATCCCCCAGCTAGGGGGTCTAGGGGCAAGCGGGCCCCCAAAGGAAAAATTGCCTTGTAAATGTATATTGTAATTTCATTGTAAATCTAGACCATTCATTATGAGGTCGCAAATCTAACAATAGAGATTATGTTAGGGTTTTTTTCCCTAGAAGGCAACCCTCTTTTATGAGGGAAATGTATTGTGGCTATGGTTGATGGTGAATATTGTATTCAAAGAGAGGATATTGTGAGAGAAAGAAGATGAATTTATAGTGGGTTTTGTTGTAGGTTGTATCCCTTCATTTGCTGGATAATAATAAAGGAAGGACCTTGCAATTTCTTTGTTGGATGTATCCCACACTAGGTGAACCACGTAAATCTATGTCTTTATTGTATTGTGTATCTTATGTGTTTTGTTTCCGCATTTGTTTTATTTTATTTCTCCGCGATTCTACCTTTCTAACAACTAGTATCAGAGCAAAAGGTAACTTGCAGGAAAAGAGGGTTCTCGGTTCGAGTGGGAGCAATGTCAGAAGATGGAAAGTTTAGGGTCAAGAAATTTAATGACCAAAGCTAC
>JASDQU010279631.1:3189-13895 GCA_032191745.1 Picea mariana
CCTGTACTCATCACTGAACACCAACCATCGGGTACAAAAGTAGGTATCTCCACAAACTGCGGGTCAATCATTCTCCATCCATCATCACTCATGCAACTGCTACTACGTTGAAGGTGATCTCCCAGATCTGTATACTACTGCAAGGGAGAGGAATCTCCATGCTCTACTAGGGACATATCCTCCCTACGATCCAATGCATCCCCCTGAATCCCACTATACACCTTTGTTTGTATCTGTGAACTACCACTCATCACTGTATGCCCCTGCATACTCGTGTGGTCTCTTGTATACACCTGCAACATCATGGATCCTGGGTGTACTACTAGGTCATCCTCTACATGAAGGTTAGCCAATCCTGAAACATAAATGGAAGTGTCCCCATAACTTCTCCTGGCTCTAGAATTCCCATGTGTATGTGTGCCCAATTGTCTCAACACCCCTTGTGAAGGGTCATCCCTGTAACCCATGGACATCCTCCTGTGTCTCTGGATCAAAACTCTCCATACTCATCAATGATCTTGGGTACTCCTCATGCCCTTCCATCCACTGATGCTCCAATGTCAACCCACCAACATCCTCTAGCAATGTGGTTGAAGGATATGACTAACTCTCTGTTGAGATAGATGTAGTGGATCTCTGACTAGGATCCTCAAGGAGCTCCTCTAATCTAGACCTTGTTTCTTGAAGGGTTGTCTGTGTGCCTTCCAAGAATCTATGTGTGCTCACCAACTCATGAATGAGTTGGTCCACCTCAACCTCCCTCTCCCTCAATACCCTATGATACATCTTGCCAACCTCCAATAAGTAATCCCTATCCATCAACAACTATTGGTAGTCGACCTTCATCACAGTCACTCTCTCCCTGAGCGTATGGAATTCATCAATGGAAAGCCCTCCATCTGAACTATCATGTGCCATCAAGGCCCTCCAACAATAATCTTCCACAATAATCTTCCCTCAAGTGTCGTGACTTCTTATCACAATCCTCCTGAGGTGTTACTTCATGCCTCTCACTGCTAGTGTCAACAATGGAATCCCCAACAACACACTCCTCAAAAGATAAGGCACTGAACTGTCCATTGTCTACTGTGCTACTGAGTCCTCCTGTACGCGACTGCACACCATCCCCAACTGCGACCCCTATCTGAACCGCATGTAACTTGTATGAGCAGCTATATCCTCCTGTGCGCTTACCCTGCTAATATCATCTACGTCTGGATCCCATACAAAAGTGTCCATACATGTGCTAAGGTCATCCCTGTTATCGCACAGTTTGTACTTGGAAGTAAAGGATAGGTGAAAGAAGGGAAAACTAGAAAAACTGGAGACTATCCTACCACTGTCACCTCAATAGGATAGCTCTTTCTGTTTAGGGTGGTAGGCCCAGGGGAGACGTCCCCGGTGACCTAGGGTTTTTAGAAGGCAAAGGCTAAGTAAAAGTTTCCCCCTCACAAGTCACCACCGATTAGAAGGTCCAGCTAAACAATCAATAAAGATAAAGATAAAGATAACCAAAAGTGTACCTGCCCAAAACAAAGCAACAAGAATTCTATATATGTGCAAGATCACTTGCTGGTTAGTACTTCATATAATCAAGGACTTTCTGATATAAATTAATTGATAGATAATATTGATGAAGCAAATCAATGATGTGCAATAGCAATGATTATGATATATCACTTCACAATAAATGCTAAAGAAGCTTCACAATGAGCAATAATGATTTATCATCGATGTCAAATACCAACATTCATCAGAAGCAACGACTAGCCAATCTTTCAATTGCTCATAAAAGGATTAAAATGCTACAAAGTATAACTACAAATCAAATGTATAATGGCAGCATTAGGGTTAGTAGGTTATTCTAGGCTCGGGTTAGAAGATGTTAGCAATTGTTCAAGGTATTGGTTGTTTTGAAGATTATGATCAAGGTACTCAAGCATGAGAGGTCTTAGATCAGTGCGTTATTAGGGAAAATGGAGTCAAATAACTGCAAAGGTTGAAGGGATAATATGATGATGGTAGGGCCAAAGACAAGAGGGATATGATGGTTGAAGTGTTGCTAAGGCAAGGCTTCAACCTATCAACCCTAGGGGAAGACGACTCACTAAGGTCTAGTAAACCTAGGCCTTAGTGCGTCTTCCTCCTTCTTTAGCTCAAAAGGAAAAGTAAAAATGGCTAGCTTGGAGAGTGAATGGTAGGGTGTTGCAATGGCAAGGCCCTAGCATTAGTCTTCGGCAAATAAAATGGCTTCTTAACATAACTTAGTAGGGACTTGAAATAAGGACACCAACATGTGCTTATTACCYAGGGTTTAATCCAGCAAATTTCATTAAAATGCAAGTAAAAATACCATAACCATTCAAACAAAAGAAGGATTGCAGAAATTCACTTACACTCACCAAGTATTATCAATGCCAAACCCTAGTTGTAAACCTTCCACCAATAAAATGCAAAAAATAGCCAGGAAATGCCTCCTTCAACAAGTGCGCACTAGTAATTTCAGACAAAAACCTGAAGGGGCCGAAAATTTCAGACCTCACACAAGTCTGAGTGAAAGATGCTGAAAATAAGAGAGTTTTAACTTTCTATTTATACAATAGCAATGACCTTAATTAAATTTTAGGTCACCAAAAGGCCCACAAGGCCAAAATACATAATAATATTGTTTTACATTAAATGTCATAATTAAAACCCTAATCAAGCAAATAAAGGTGATGTCATGCCCCTTTAGGGTGACGTTATCCCTTTTTAGGGCAACATGGGCCCCCTGAAGCAAAACATTAGCCCTCCTTGGGCCTTTGGAAGTTTCCACACGTGCCAAATATGCCACAACTGCCTCCCAAAACTCTCATATCGATGGATGACATCATAAGATATCATGGGTGATGTAATGGGCCTTCCAAGGCCAACGTCCTAGTGGAGAGGTCACAACCCCCCTGGGTACAGGTCTGCTCGGTTGCCTCTGGTGGAACATCCTCCTCTTCCCCGATGAAAACCCTCTGACCTGTTTCTACCCCCTACTGGGGTCTCAACATCCATCTGGTGGGCTCTCAACCCCATGGAGGTCCGAACTAATCATCTCCCCATGTGTACCTGTCCAATATGGTACCTGTCTTTCGGGTATGATCCTGCACATCAACAGATACACCCTCCATGGGCTCATAAGTCACAAGGATCATAGCAATGTCAATCACATCTAATCATCAATTTTATTAAACATGTGCATAAAACCCCTTTTACCTAGTCAAGTGCTCAAAGACATTATACAAATTTGCAAGCCAAGTTTGGAAAAAGTGACAGGGCGTCCTATTGGGCTAGTGTTCACTAGATGTGGGATGTTCCCAGAAGAAATCAAATCCAAGTCATGTTAGTGGATGAGGTGGATAAGGGATGTCTAGGCAAGGGGTGCAGTGATAGTAGGGAAATGCAATGACTTACCTATGGGTGCCTCTGTAGAGGGTGACCTACACCTGTCCTGGATGCAAATGTTTCCAAGCCCATTCATGCCTTTTATCTTTATTTTTTATTCCTTTTTCTTTCAAGAAGCTATTCAGGGGACACTGCCCTRGTGTGGTGACCAGTAGTGGCAATGCTACCCACAAACACTTTCATGGAAATGAGAAGGTTGGCTCGTGATGAGATCCCTTTCTCTTGGCTATGCCACGAAGAGCCACTACCCTGGCGTGGTAACCAACTGCTAGTAGTGTCATACCGCTAGATGCCCATGGACCTAATAGGTTKWCTCATGATGAGACCCCCTATCCTCTAACTAGGTCTTGTTTTATTATTTTTTATGGGTCCCTCTGTTTCTTGCTGAGAATCCTTTTACTRCTTTCTCGGGGATCCATGGGCGAAGCATCTCGAGGATTTATTTTTTAGGCTTTTATCTTTTGCCAKTTTTTTTTACCCTCTGGGCCTTTAGCCCCTTCTTCCCACAAGGTAAGATGCAACCCTTAAATAATTGGCCAACCCAATGCCCGAACTAGTGTAATGGGATGGATGAGCGGGAGTAAGATGGAAAGTGGTAAGTATGATGGGAGCAAACAATGACTTATCATGAATCCCCCCCAGTGGAAACTCAAAACCTATGGGCACAGGCTTACTAGGGCATCCTGTCATTCCCCCCAGACATGGTCAAGTGGATAAGTATAAGATCCAAGCACCCGTTAGAAACAAAAAGAATGAAATGCACATATTCAAAGGTTTTGAGGATCAGAGTGACACATACCATGATACCCGGACTCATTACCTCATGGAGCAAGATCCACTTCTACTATAGGACCAAGCCAAGGTGACGGATGTTGTTGCTGCTGACAAAGTGGAGGCACTGAAGAAAATAAAAGGTGGGCCCTCCAGGGCCATGCTCAAGTCGATCTGGCTCTCGGTACTCCATGTCTAAGACATGTGGGCCTCGAGACATAATCTCCTTAGTTATCCCTAAAGTGGGGGGATAACATCTGGCTCCAACTCAGGGACATGTTCTCACCGTAGAGAGCATGAGAACCTCAACATCTCTAGCATAACCTATAACCTTATTTAACTCAATCATGAAACTATTAGCAATCCTTTGGGGTGGTGATATCACCCCCAACTCATATATATAAAAGCAAGCATATATACAGATGTGAAAGCAAATTATTCTAGCATGAAATGAAAATGGTATATACAATGAATGCATATGCCTACTTACCCCTACTTACATGTTGGTTAGATGTTAGGTGTAGTCAAACAACCAGTGAAACCAATCCATCAATGTCCCACAATACCTACCTTTGTGCTTCATCATAAACCAAAATAGTGATAAGTTAAGCACAAAAATAACATGAGTTAGAAAATGTATTGTATCAATGGAAACTGTAAGGTCTAGCTCATGGAGGCGGGTGGGAGGGAAAAAGTGATGCCAAGGCATACTCTCAGGAGAGTGCTCAATCCATCTTAGAAAAGGATCATAAAAAGTCAAAGGTTCAAAAGACCGACTCGAGGAGTCTGAATGCTGGCTACCTTTGACATCTTCACAACTTGAGGCCTGAGAAGGGATTACCAAGAACTGAAAGGATGACTGATAATTCCTTAAGGGGAAGCTGGAAAACTGTGATAATAAGCTTCTTCTTGAGGTACTCAAATTTCCCCTAAAATCCAGAATGAGGTTTTGTCTTACAAGAAACTTGGGATAAGGGACATGTTTCCAAACCATACCTTCAGTGACATAGCGAGGTAAAGTAATCAAAGGGAGGTGGAAAATCTTATCACAAGTATCCTGCTTCAGGGAAGTAACTTCCTCACTTTTATCAAGATCTTAGCAGAACGATGGTTGATAACTTTCTTCATAGAATAAATCTAAGTGCTCACAGGAATAGTCATCAAATTCCTCAAGGTATGACCGAAAATTATTAGGAGAGCATAGCACCAAGTCATCCTTGGGTGTCTGAATAAAATTGGTAATCATGTCATGTTCTTGTTGCCAAATGTCAAATTTCTTATTAATTTCATGTGATAAAGGTAAAGGCAACTTTTGGGAATGACCCTCAATGTCGTAAATGGGATCCCATGTTAAAGTTTAAGCTATTATTAGGTTACTTTCAATTTATTAGATAACAATAGCATAGATAGGATCATTGAGAGAAACACAATCACAAGAGTACACAACATTTATCCTGGGAAACCCACATGGGGAAGAAAACCCAACAAAACTTCCTTAATATAGATAGCCAATACAATGCCAAGACAATGAACCAAACAACATAGAAATTCCTCTCCCAAGGATGCGCCTCTCTCTCTCTTCCTTCTTTCGGCAACTGGTAACTACATTTTCCTTCAATACTTGCGCACTAGATGAGTGAGCTGAGTGTGTGTACAAATGAGGCGCTGGCCTCTCTTATTTATACAATCTGGCAGGTGTTGAACTGAGGTGTCTTTTCACTGGCAGGGCTGACTTCTCAATCAGGGTGGCTAGAACCACCTTAATTTAATCTGGGGGGCCGAATTCTCATTCTGCCTATTACAATTAGGGTTTGACCAATCCACAAAAGGGGATTTGGTAAATTACAATGCCCGACATGATCAATCCACAAAAGGGGATTGATCTAATCAATAATAAATATATTTTATCTTTTACTTTATCCACAAAAGGGGATAAGAATATTCTTTGTAGTTACACAATATTTTAACATCCCTATCATATCCAATCACATTTATGCTTCCTGACATGTATGAACTCATTAATATTATTAACAAAGTCATCATTTTCATCATAACATGAAGGGTTTAGAAAATCCAACACTTCTCCACTTTCCACATCATAAGATAAAGAATCCTTAAAAATTTGGAAAGGGAAGTAACTCACCTTGCTTAATTATTCTTGTGCAGGAGCAATAGGATCTTGGAGAGCTTCCTCAAATGGAGGAGCGATCACCAATGTTTCATCCTCATAATTCACTGTTGTCGAATCATGGGAGAAATCCTGCTCCTTTTCAAGGGGTTGAAAATTTTCTTCATAAATCTTTTCTTTCATATTAGAAGGTTCTTAGTATTGAGCATGATATACATCCCTGAGATCTTCTACAATCTCAGTGGTGAATCCTTTGTCTTCTAAGGCTATTGTGAGATTTTGAAGGGCATCTTCATACGTTTGGCAATGTGGTTTGGTAAAGTCAATTAACCTACTAATGAGGTGTACGAAAGATGATATACCCCTATCTTCGCAACAACCCTTAAACCAATCTTGAAAAAAGGATGGCAGAGAGAGTATGAATAATTTTATCAGAACATCCTCCCCTTCCAATTCTATCTCGCTCATATACTCCAAAAAATTTACGATGTGAAGAGTTCGGAGGCTCCAAAATCTTGGAGGGTTGCTTAACCATTTTGWATCAAAACAAGTTGGGTATCCTTGAAGGCTTTTGAAATCAATAGTTGGATACACKTGTTCCCAAGAYGCCATGATCCCATAACTTAGAAATATCATAGAGTTGAGAGTAAGGTGGCACCTAGGAAAAGGTTAATGGAGTCGCCARATAATTTTCTTGAAATTATCAAAGGAATAAGGGAATCACCCTTAGTGGAGTCGCCAGGTAAGCTTGTAAGATAAAGACTCTTGYGGAAAGGCTTACCAAAAAAGTGTCGTCTTTTAGGAGAATTGAATCAGTGTTCACCGGCAATGGCGCCARAATGTTATCACACAGTTTGTACTTGGTAGTAAAGGATAAGTGAAAGAAGTGCAAAATGGCGAAACTGGAGACTATCCTACCACTGTCACCTCAATAGGATATCTCTTTCTGTTTAGGGTGGTAGGCCCAGGGGAGACRTTCCCGGTGACTTGGCGTTTTAAGAAGGCAAAGGCTAAGTAAAAGTTTCCCCCTCACAAGTCACCACMGATCAGAAGGTCTGGCTAAATAGCCAATAAAAATGTCATCGCACAGTTTGTACTTGGAAGTAAAGGATAGGTGAAAGAAGGGAAAACTGGCGAAATTGGAGACTATCCTACCATTGTCACCTCAATAGGATATCTCTTTTTGTTTAGGGTGGTAGGCCCARGGGAGACRTCCCCGGTGACCTGGGGTTTTGAGAAGGCAAAGGATAAGTAAACGTTTCCCCCTCACAACTCACCACCGATCAGAAGGTCCGGCTAAACAGCCAATAAAGATAAAGATAAAGATAACTAGAAGTGTACCTACCCGAAACAAAGCAACAAGAAAACTATATATGTGCAAGATCACTTGTTGGTTAGTACTTCATATAATCAAGGACTTTATGATATAAATCAATTGATAGATAATATTGATGAAGCAAATCAATGATGTGCAATAGCAATGATTACGATATATCACTTCACAATAAATGCTAAAGAAGCTTCACAGTGAGCAATAACGATTTATCATCGATGTCAAATACCAGAATTCATCAGAAGCAACGACTAGCCAATCTTTCAATTGCTCATAAAAGGATTAAAATGTTGCAAAGTATAACTATAAATCAAATGTATAATGGAAGCAATAGGGTTACTAGGTTAGTCTAGGCTAGGGTTAGAAGATTTTAGCAATTGTTCAAGGTATTGGTTGTTTTGAAGTTTGTGATCAAGGTACTCAAGCATGAGAGGTCTTAGATCAATGCGTTATTAGGGCAAATGGAGTCAAATAGCTGCAAAACTTAAAGGGATAATATGATGATGGTAGGGCCAAAGACAAGAGGGATATGATGGTTGAAGTGTTGTTAAGGCAAGGCTTCAACCTATCAACCCTAGGGGAAGACGGCTCACAAAGGTGTAGTAAACCTAGGCCTTAGTGCGCCTTCCTCCTTCTTTAGCTCAAAAGGCAAAGTAAAAATGGCTAGCTTGGAGAGTGAATGGTAGGGTGTTGCAATGGCAAAGCCCTAGCATTAGTCTTCAGCAAATAAAATGGCTTCTTAGCATAATTTAGTAGGGACTTGAAATAAGGACCAACATGTCCTTATTACCTAGGGTTTAATCCAACAAATTTCATTAAAATGCAAGTAAAAATACCATAACCATTCAAACAAAAGAAGGATTGCAGAAATTCACTTATATTCACCAAGTATTATCAATGCCAAACCCTTGTTGTAAACCTTCCACCAAGAAAATGCAGAAAATAGCCAASAAATGCCTCCTTCAACAAGTGCGCACTAGCAATTTCAGCCAAAAACCCTGAAGGGGCCGAAAATTTCAGACCTCACACAAGTGTGAGTGAAAGATGCTGAAAAWAAGAGAGTTTTAGCTCTCTATTTATACAATAGCAATGACCTTAATTAAATTTTAGGTCACCAAAATGACGACAACGCCGAAATACATAATAATACTATTTTACATTAAATGTCATAATTAAAACCCTGATCAAGCAAATAAAGGTGACTCCATGCCCCTTTAGGGTGACGTTATCCATATTTAGGACAACATGGGCTTCCTGGAGCAAAACGTTAGCCCTCCTTGGGCCTCTAGAAGCTACCACACRTGCCAAATATGCCACAAATGCCTCCCAAAACTCCCATATCGCTGGATGACATCATAAGATGTCCTGGGTGACGTCATGGGCCTTCCAAGGYCAACGTCCAAGTGGAGAAGGCACAACCCCCCTGAGTACAGGTCTACTCAGTTGCCTTTGGTGGAACGTCCTCCTCTTCCCTGGTGCAAACCCTCTGGCCTGTCTCTTCCCCTTACTAGGGTCTCAGTATCCATATAGTGGGCTCTCGGCAGCAAGGAGGTCCGAACTAATCGTCTCCCCATGTGTACCTATCCAATATAGTACCTATCCATCAGGTATGATCCTGCACATCAACAGATACGCCCTCCATGGGCTCATAAGTCACAGGGATCATAGAAATGTCAATCACATCTGATCATCAATTTTATTAAACATGTGCACAAAACCCCTTTTACCCAGTCAAGTGCTCAAAGACATTATACAAATCTGCAAGCCAAGTTTGGAGAAAGTGACAGGGCGTCCTATTGGGCTAGTGTTCACTGGATGTGGGATGTTCCTGGGAGAAATCAAATCCAAGTCATGTTAGTGGATGAGGTAGATAAGGGATGTATGGGCAAGGGGTGTAGTGATAGTAGGGAAAAGCAATGGCTTACTTGTGGGTGCCTCTATAGAGGGTGAACAACACTTGTCCTGGATGCAAATGTTTACAAGCCCATTCATGCCTTTTATCTTTATTGTTTATTTCTTTTTCTTTCAAGAAGCTAATTAGGGGACACTGCCATGGCGTGGTGACCAGTAGTGGCAATGCTACATGCTGACCGACTCTCTAACATAGGTGGTCAAATCCATGTTCCATGAGGAGATGCATCATCAGATGCTCATTTTTCAAAGATTTTGGTTCTACAGGGCATTTTTGGCCCCAACACTTATTTTTGTAACTGGAATTTCCGCACCCCTGCGTGGGTCAATAATGTAAAAGGTTTGCATGGATCATGTCTAGGTCAGTTACCTTGGGATTGGTTCACTGGGAGAGTTCCTTTCACCGAGGGTTTTTTATCCTCAGGTTATCAATTGTGCTTTTCAGCCTTATTGATTTCCCTTGAGTTTTTCCCTCACACTTGCAATAATTCCTCCAAAGCGGTGAAAGGCGTTCTAGTGGGCTTATATTCTGGTAACTATTGTTAGGAATCATTGTAAATGACCATGCAAGACATCTTAGAAAGTCTCATGGAATTCCATCGAGTCTAGATTAGTTTTTTTTTAATTAATTAATTTTTAATTAAATTTCGTAAGTTTGGAGGTTTAATTATTTAATTAATTGATTATTTTTGAGCAAAAATTGTAAAAAATAGGTCCTTGGACTTTTGATAGGGGTATTTGTGCTCAAAATAAATGGAATGAGACCCCCTACATCCATGGACCAAGTTTCAGCTCAGTCAGACAACTTTTGCTATGGGTTTGTTCACCCGGAGTGTCAGTCAGTCAATAACAACAATTTTAATTGCTAAAGTCCAAACATGGAAAAAATTTAATATTGTAATAATGAGTTAAAAGGATGATAGAAGGTGGAAAAAGATAAGAGAGATGACTCCTAGCATATTGGTTTTTTTTAAGTTGTGAGGGCCCCTCCACTTGTGGTTTGCCTTTCCTCACCCCCACGTCCCCCCTCAACTCACTTCCTCTCCTTTTCCCTCATTTATTACCTCCCTTTCTTTGCCTTTCCCCCAAGTGGTGCGCCCTCCTTGAGGAGTTACGCACCCCCCCCCCCCT
>JASDQU010279634.1:0-14791 GCA_032191745.1 Picea mariana
ACTCCACAATAAATAAACTGGCTATTAGCCGCAAGAACACCAGAAAAAACCCAGATAGCAAGCAGGCCTCGCCAGTCTCCGATCTGGAAAAAATTTTAAAATCGCAAAAATCACTTGAACAAGTCTTGTTATCCGCATATACTGTAGATCAGCCTAACTTTACACAATCGAACTCATCGAAAACTCTTGAAAGATCACTTTCACTTCCCCCTTCATTCAATACTTTCTCTTTTCCTGAAGTTTGTTCTCCAGATTTACAAGAATCTTCTCCTCACATTTCCCGAACTCCAGTCCCAAATCTAACCATGGTTGCACAAGGAGGTGTTGGAGCTGGAGGTGGTGCCCTTGGAGGTGGTCAAGTACCGTTTCCTGGGATTTTCACTAAAGTAGCTGCTAGATATGCTCCCCTTGTTATTCCCGTTCCTCTTCATGATCTCCCCGAGAATTATATGAAAATCCTTCCGAAATTTACAGGGGAAGGTGATCTGACTACTCAAGAACATATAAATTTTTTTGATAAATTTGCTGACATACTCGGAATAGAACATGAAGATGTTTATGCTAGACTCCTTGTTCAAAATTTTGAGGGACAGGTGAGGACATAGTTCCGATCCTTAGAAGCTGGATCTTTAAGATCCTATGACGAACTTGAAAGTGCATTTATTAGACAATGGGGAGAGAGGAAGGATCACCTCTACTACTTAACTAAATTCGAAGCCTTTAAAAAGAAAAACTCTGAGTCAGTTCTAGAATTCACACAGAGATTCAATAAGTTGTATAATAAAATTCCAGTCGAAGTTAAACCTTCACAACCTATAGCAAATGTGACTTTTGCTGGTGCCTTTGATCCTAACTTTGCCTTATTATTAAGAGAAAGGAGATCAGCTGACCTCACAAGAATGTAGGATGATGCGATCGAGATTGAATCCAATATGATAGCATCAGGGAAACTAAAAGCAAAAACTGAAACTGGAAACAAAGAAAATAGGAAATCCAAGGAACATGGTGGACCTTCAGGATTAGGGAAATCTTCTGATGATAAAATGGAAGAGATGGCTCAGGTTATTAAAGAAATTTCAAATAAGATCTCCAAAATGGAACTAGAGAAATCGAAAAGAGATAATTTCCCTAGAAAAAGATTTTCGTAGGAATCCTGATCCTCAGGGACCACATAAAATAATTAAAAATGAAGATCAAAAAATTTAGACCCCCTTTAAAAGTGAAAATTACATTGGAGAGGAAGATTTAGGAGATTTTGAAGAAATCGATGAAAATATTAGTAACCTTGGCGATGATAATAAATCCCCTTATTTGACAAGACAAGATTATGAAGCATCTTTAAGTAAAGAAAGTACATCGGAAGAAAATGTTAGTGATAATATGTCTGAAAATATCACTTATCAAAATATTGCAGATGATATTATTGCTAAACTACAGGGAAAATATAATTTGAGACCAAGAAATAAAAATCTCCCAAATGTTCTGACAAAAAAGAGTTTGCCGAGAAACGAAACCGATGAGGTAACTCCAAAAGTTGCAGATAAACAATCAGCAAAAAGAAACACAACTGATACACAACCTGTACAGTCAGAACCAGTAGGAACACTCCCTGTAAAGACACAACCTCCAATAAAAGAAAACAAGGTCACATCTCAACGTAAAACTGAAAAGAAAGTAATGGAAGCCCCAAACATTGAAAATGACAAGGCTTTAGGAAAATTTAATTTGGAAAATGAAATAAATAAAATCAAAATTCCTATTCCCCTTGTTGAGTTAGCTAAAAATCTCATATACAAAAAACAAATCGCTACGATGATTAACTTTTCTGAAGATGAAATTCAGGTAGACGCCATCAACTTAGAAGATGACAAACCTATCGTAGTCTTTGGTCCACATGTCGAAGGTGCACGAGACACTGTAGAGCCCTTTTATATTACGTTAACTCTGTTTGATCATCTTCTACATAATTGTATGTTGGATTCTGGAGCTTCCCACAACGTTATGCCAAAGGAAATTATGGAAAAACTTGGTCTTGAAATCACAAGGCCCTATGGTGACTTATACTCTTTTGATTCGAGGAAATTCAAATGCATAGGTATGATTAAAGACCTAGTGGTAGGCTTGGCTCAAATTCCTGCTAAAAGTATTCTTTTGGATGTAGTAGTTGTTGACATTCCCCCAAAATATGGTATGCTACTATCTAGATCTTGGGGAGCCAAGCTTGGAGGATCTCTCCAGCTGGATATGACATACGCTACTATCCTAGTTTTCAGAGGAAAATTTACTCGTCTTTACAGAGAGAATAGGTTAGCATTTACTGTAGGCGACCCAAATAACCCCATCAATCATCCAATTTATATTGCCGACCAAGATTTAGGAAATTGTATATTATCTTTAGATGACGATTTTGAAGTAGATGTAGATGATAAATGTATAGAAGAAAAAATTGAAAAAAAAGAAAAAGAAATAGAAAAAAATGTATATAGCACTGGTATATGGAAAATGTATTTTGATGGCACTTCCTCCTATCTTGGAGCCAGGGCAGGAGCACTTCTTGTAGCTCCTGATGATCAATTTGTTATTCCTTTTTCATATAGGCTTCAGTGGAATGTAGATTGTACAAATAATGTTTGTGAATATGAAGCTTTAGTCCTAGGACTAGAAGCTGCTAGAAGGATGAAGATTAAGAAACTCGAAGTCTTTGGTGACGCTGAGTTAATTATAAAGCATTTCAATCAGCTATACCGGGCCAAGCACCCTAGATTACGATCTTATAGGAATTGTGTCTGGGATTTAATTGAAAACTTCTTCTCATCTGTGAATTTTCATTTCATTCCAAGATCCGAAAATCAGCAGGCTGATGCCCTAGCTAAAGCAGCATCAACTTTCACACCCCCAACTGCCTTTAAATCAAAATATCACATTCAAATGAGACATCTCCCTTCAATACCAAATAACATACAACATTGGCAGGTTTTTGAAGACGATGAGCAGCTTCGAAAGTTTCTTGAATTATTAGATGAATTTTCAGAAACACATACCGATTAGGAAAATCAAAATGATCCTGTTTGGATCATGCAGGAGGGGGAGGATTCTAAAGAATTTCATGATAAAATTGTAAATCATCGGATGCTTGTTCTCAAGAAAAATCAAATCCCCAAGGGTCTAATCCCTTTGGAAAGACTTTTTAATCAAGATGATGTACCTACTAAAACTACTCTACAACCCCAACCAGAGGAGGTTGAAGATTGTAATATAGGAACTGAAGAAAATCCCCGAATGGTCAAACTGTCCAAATATTTATCAACAAAAAACAAAAGTAAGTACACAGAGTTGTTAAAAAAATACAAAGATGTTTTCACATGGTCGTATGAAGAACTGAAAACATATGACACCTCTGTAATCGAACATAAGATACCTCTCAAACCGGGTGTTAAACCTTTTAAACAAAAACTCTAACAAATTAACCCCATTTTATTGCCTGTCATCGAACGAGAAGTTAAAAAACTCCTTGATGCTAAGATAATTGTACCCCTAAGATATTCTGATTGGGTAGCCAATCTGGTACTGGTCAGAAAGAAAAACGGAGAAATCAGACTCTGTGTTGATTTCAGGAATCTTAATAAATCTTCTCTCAAAGATAATTATCCTCTACCTAAAATGGACCATGTTCTTGAAAAAGTAGTGGGAGATAATAGGATGTCAATGATTGACGGATTTTCAGGTTACAATCAAATTGCTGTCAGTGATCTCGATAAAGAAAAAAATACCTTTACCACTCCTTGGGGCACTTTTATGTACGATAAAAATGTCATTTGGATTGATGAATGCAGGTGCTACTTTTCAACGTGCAATGGACATTGCTTTCATGGGCGAACGAGACAAATTTATAGTCATCTATCTGGATGACCTCACTGTTTTTTCTAAATCAGATGAAGACCATCTGATTCATCTCAAACAAACATTTGAAAAATGTCGCAGGTTTGGTCTATCCTTAAATCCTAAGAAGTCTCATTTTGCTATGCGAGAAGGAAAATTGTTGGGTCACATTGTATCTAAAGATGGAATTAGAATTGACCCTAAAAGAGTAGAAGATATAGATACAATAACAATTCCTAGGAATGTGAAAGAAATTCAATCATTTTTAGGAAAAATAATTTTTTTGAGAAGATTTGTTCCTAATTTCGCTGAAATTGTTAAATTGATTACAGATATGCTTCGGAAAAATAGTGAAGTAAGATGGATAGCTGAAGCTAAATCATCCTTTGCCCATATCAAAAAATTTATAAGTGAGGCTCCGGTATTAGCAAGTCCCGATTATCTCAAAGATTTTCTCATTTTTTCATTTGCCTCTGAACACACACTCGCTGTCGTACTCCTTCAGAAGAACAAAGAAGGTTTCGAACAACCAATAGCCTTCTTTAGCAAAAGTCTTCGAGATGCTGAACTCAAATATAATATAATGGAGAAGCAAGATTATGCTATGGTTAAAGCATTGAAAGCTTTTAGAACTTATGTTTTACATTCTAAGGTGATTACATATGTTCCTAATAGTTCTGTAAAAGATATTTTAGTTCAAGCAGACAACGATGGCAAGAGAGGAAGATGGATTGCTAAAATTCAAGAGTTCGACTTGGAAGTTAAACCGACCAAATTGGTAAAGGGGCAAGGTTTAGCTAAACTTTTAGCTGAATCCAATCTCAGAGCTCTTGGGATTAACAGTTCTCAGGAGGAGGAAGAATCGGTAGATGTGAATGAACTTGAGGATCAAATTGTTGAAAACAGAATCGAGGAAAAATTCGCATCATCAAATTGGTACAAGAACATAGTAACATACTTACTGACTTTGAACTGTCCAACTGACTTGTCTCCATCCAAAGCCAGAACTTTAAAGCTGCATGCAGTTAAATACTGTATTTCTGAGAAACGACTATATTGGAAAGATCCACTTGGTTTCCTCTTGGTCTGTCTAGTTGAGTCGAAAACAGAAGATGTTATAAATCAATTTCACGAAGGAGTCTGTGGAGGACACCATGCTTGGAGGGCCACGACATATAAAATCCTGAGGGCTGGTTATTACTGGCCTAAACTTTTCCCAGATGTCAATGCTAAGGTACGAGCTTGCAGTCCTTGCCAATTTTTTGCAGGAAAACATAAACTACCAGCGATGCCCTTGGTCCTTGTCAAAACATAGGCCCCTTTCCAGCAATGGGGACTAGACTTCATAGGTGAGATTAATCCTCATTCAAGTGCCCAACACAGATGGATCTTGACCGCTACAGACTATTTCACCAAATGGGTGGAAGCTATCCCAACAAGGAAGGCTACTGATTCAGTAGTTATAGACTTCTTAGAAGAAAATATCTTGTCTAGGTTTGGATGTCGTAGAAAGATTGTCACAGATAATGCATAGGCTTTTAAGTCTATGGTGATGGTCAAATTTTTCCAGAAATATAATATTGTGCTAGGTCATTCCACAACCTACTACCCACATGGAAATGGTCTGGCAAAATATTCAAATAATAGCTTGATCAGTATAATCAAGAAAGTGTTAAACGAGAATAAAAAGTCTTGGCATTTGCATTTAAAATATGCACAAAAAAGTCTATCGATACTTCTCCCTTTCAAATGGTATATGGAACAGATGTAGTGTTGCCCATAAATTTAGCGCTTCCAGTCATGAAACTATGGCAAGACGAGAAGGAAGAACCAAATTCTCTCACAAGAAGGATTAATTAGTTGATTGAAGTTTAGCAGCACAGGGCTGTAGTGGATGAAAAGTTACAGAAGTACCAAGATGACATGAAGGTATTATTTGATCGTAAAGCCAGGGACATAAATTTTCTCCCCGGAGATCTGGTTTTGAGGTGGGATGCTCGAAAAGAGGATTCAGGAAAAAATGGTAAATTCGATCATATTTGGTATGGACCGTTTAAAGTAGCATCTTTTGAAGGAAAAAATTCTTTTCTGCTTGAAAATTTGGATGGTAAGATCTTGAATGCCCCTGTTAATGGACGTTTCTTAAAGTATTATATGGAATAATTAATTTGCAGAAAGTCTCATTGTATATACGTTTTGTTTTTCATTTTTAGAAAATCTATTCTCATCTTGTAAATAAATGAAAATAAAATAAAAAATTAGTTAAGTTTTTATATAACTAAAAAAAATAAAAAAAAAATTAGTTAAGTTTAAAAAAAAAATAAAAATAAAAAAATTTGAGTCCAAAGGGTTATTTTTGAAATCACAACCTTTGTTTTATGGCTTACAGATTGTTGAACTTTCCCTTTATACCCTCGATACTTTCTTTTATGTTTTCAGGATTTCTCATCAAAGTAGGAGAGATCATGTATCAACCTTTGAAATCAACAAATGATTAAATTCAGTAAGGCCAGTCTTCATATTTCTTATTCTCTGACTAAAGGTGGTTATGTTTGGGTTGATTTTAATTCTCTTAGTTTTCTTAATAGTTTTGTTTGAGGATTTTAATCTTGTTCAAAAGAAAACCCCTGAAAATAATCTTTCCCTTTTTCTCTATAGACTGAGGGGTTTTGAAAGTCGAGAATGATTGGTCTAGAATAATCAAAACAGGTTGACAAACCTCTATTGAAAATTTTTACACAGATAACCACCCCTGATATTTTAATTATCACTGATTGCCCCCGCTTTGTATGCATAAGCTAATTATAAGACATATGGTGAAAGGAAATTCATATTTGATTGCCCCCATCTAGTCTTAAAGATGATGAAAGGAAATTCATTTAAATGATTGCCCTCGTCTAAATAAAAAAAGATAGATAACTTCACTGGGGTACTGAATAGGCCTGCTGGCAGTGAAGCAATATCTGAGCATAAATATATAATTAACACTCAAAGCGGCGAAAGGAAATTCAGTAAAAAGGGATAGATAACTTCACCGGGGTACTGAACAGGCCCGCTGGCAGTGAAGCAATATATGAGGTGTCTGTAAGGTTGTCATACTTATCTTTTACTCTATTCTAGTTATCAGTTTTTCAAAACTAGATATACATCTTAAGTCAAAATAGAGCTCCCCAATGTAAAAATTATAAATTTTATTTCGATTGATGCAAGCTGAAATTTACAAATCTCTTGAGTTTCCTAAGATTGTTCTAATCATCTTAATACTAACTTAAATTTAGAACGGGAAGGAGAATTTTATGAAAAAGACTACGTCTGAGTTTAAAGCTAATAAAATTTCTGAAAAGGTTTTCAAAGGTTTTATAAAATCTTTTCTTCCCCTCCTTTAACAGTTTAGCGTTGATAAAATCATGACACCATTTACCCAATGAAGGCACTGAGTCTACATGTTCTCCTCGTCTCACAAGGAGACGAGGTCCCCAGTTGGAGCCTATGTTGAAACAGATCCTAAAATTTTTCACCCTAAAGGCCTAGATTTTTTGTTTTTAAGGTTTCGACTTTCCTTAAGCAAGAATTTCGTCATTTCTAAAATTCGCGATGCCTTTTTATCGTTTACTTTTGGACAACGAACGGTAAAAGTTTACAAAAATATAAATTTTCCAGCGCCCTTTGAAAAAATTATTTAAAACGTATTGTAATTTTAAATTTTGTAATTTTTCTTTAAATTTAAAAAAATTAAAGAAATCGGGATTCGGGGTTTTCCGCAAATAGATGACTGATGTAAATTGAATCACGAAACCCCGATTCCCAATTCCCCGATATGCTTAAATCTTAATTAAAAAATGAATTAGTTTAACCTCTTATAACAAAGGTTTAAAATTAATATAATTACGTCGCGATTTCGAGATTCACGGTTCTATAAGAGCGTGTCTCTTGTCATCATATTTTCCGAAATCCTGATAGATTAAACTAATGATGTTTTGGACCTAATCATGATTATTCATTTAATTAAGATAATTTAAAACCTATTTTGAAAAAAAAAGAAGCAAGCCATCGCGATTTCATGATTTCGGGATTCGTGATTCCGTGAGAGCACGTCTCATGTCATCGTATTTCCCAAAATCCCGATTTCTGAAATCTCGAAAGGGCCTAATCTCAATTAATTAACATGCTAAAAACATTTAAATCTTAAATAAAACATCGCTCTTTCGCGATTTCGCAATTTCGGCGATCGGGCTTTTCCAATAACATACCTTTCGACATCAAGACTTCCGAAACCCCGAAAAGTGATGTTTTCAGATTTAATTCATAATTAACACTAATAAATCCTCCTTCCAAAACAGGTTTAAAGTTAATCTTTCTTTGAGTGTTCATTAATGCGTCGTTGTCCGATTAAGTAAGTTTCTCTTTTTATTTGAAAATGCCGAGAATGCCTAAGTATGGACATTAAATGCATATCTCTGAAAATATTTTTTGCATTAAGAGCTTTAAATTCACGACAGCTGTACAAATCTCATTATTTTTATGATATATTCAAAGTAAATGTTCAAAACGTCTGTATTTTCATTTTAAAGCAGAGCTTATTCATCCACTTTCTGTGACAGGTTCTCAAGTCAAACACAGAGCTATGGCACCTAAAAAATCAAAGAAGAAAAATGATGAACCACAGGAAGGTGATATTATCTCGGATACTACTCCACATGCCATACACTCCATCAAAGCATGGGCTCAAATTTCTGAATTGCTGGAGGATGAGTTAAAATATGCAGACCCTGATTTTGAAAATCATCTACGGGACGTTGCTGAGTCTGAATTTCATAAGGTTGCTACGCGTCTGAGGCTGGTAGCATATACTGATATGATCGGCTGGGCTCTGGATAAGGTAGATATCCCAAAAAGGAGCATTCAGAATGAGAAAGGAGCTATCGTCGGTTCATTCAGGCCTGAGCACATTCAAGTAATGTATAAACTCTCGCCGAATCATAAACACACCTTTAATGTTGAATTTTTAGCTGAGTTTCAGAAAAAGGAATGTATTGAGGCAGACCAGACATATCCCGACATAATTAGAGGTTGGGAGAGGTCTGAAGCAAAGTTTAAGGATGATAATCATGGGATTTATGCTACAGCTTCCTTAAACGAATATATGGTTTATGTAGCCATGATGTTATGCAGACTTTTCGGGAGAAAAGATCCCTGTCACTTTCATGCAGACTGGGTATTCTTCTTAGAAGAAGTTTCAAACGGAAATGGTTTTAATTGGCATAAAATTTTATCGGATAACTTGACACAAGAAATTTTAAATTATAAAGAAGCCAAGTCAAAGGGACAACCGATGTCGTTTTATATGTCTGCATATATTATGGATGCCATCTGTTTTATGACCCCATTTCCATTAATGAATTGGAGTTGGAGTGTTTCCTACCCAGAGCCTGTTCATAAATACCACTCAACCCTCTGAGAAGAAAATTCTAAAGAAGCATTTTACAAAGTTTGTCATTTTGTCATTATTCCTATGCGCAAATTAGTTTTTGGATGTGAACCCGCTCGCATTTTTGATGCATTCATAGAAAGTCTTAAATCGGTTGCCGACTGGTTNTTCCCTGTTCATGTCGGGAAATTTACTTTATCAAATTTAGGCCATTCTAAAGTAGAGGCCGAGTCACTAGAATAAGTGAAGCTAGTAAATATTGAGCATAGGAAATACGACCCCTATCAAATAATAAGTAGGCATTACATTCATTGTAATTTAAAGGCATATGAACATGAAATATCTATTTATGATGATATTTTTAAAGATGTTAAGTCTTATGAAGAAGTGCTAAATAGAGTCCAGGCCTTGCCACCTGACTCACAGGTTGGGTTTGCATATTTTCAAAGTCATAGGCGAAGCTGCCTACCTAAGATTTTACAGGGTGGAATTTCGACCCCATCGCCAGAACAGGAAGAAACCCCTCCAGGGTTTGAAACTAATACTCAGGGTAAAGCAGATGACAAAGGTAAGGAGAAGGATTCTGAAATGCCTTCTCAAAACACAGAGGGTTCTTAGACAAAAGAACCAGGGACAGAGAAAGGAAAAGGACTGGAAACAAATCCAATAATTCTTGACGATGTTCCAGAAAAAATAGGAGGAAAAGCTTCAACAGAACTTGGTAGTCCTATCACCTCTTTAACTCCATTACAGTCGACTTTCGGAACCCCCCATGAGAGAGTTTTATATGTCATTTATCTAGAGCCGGTTTTAAGAGATGAAATTCCCCCATCGGACTACTTTTTCAGTAAAAAGCGAAGAGCAGTCTTGAAACAGGAAATTCATCCAAGAGGAGAAGGAACGATTAAAAAGCATAGAGTTATCATAGATGGAAAGAAACTCAAGGATGGAGAGTTTGCTACAGAATTAGCAGGTACAATGGGTGCTATAGCATCAACAAACATGTATTCTGTAGGAAATTTAACAACTCTGCTTGAACAAAAGGACCAAAAAATAATTCAGTTGCAAGACCAACTCAAAGAAAATGAAAGAAATATTAGTTGGGGAATACAGAAGGGCCTAGAACAAGCTAGACTTTAAGATATGCAAGAGATCCAGAAATTGAATAAAGACTTGGATGAGGCAAAACACTTAATACAGGTTACATAGGAAAAGATTCGAAAGCTGGGAGAGGAAAATAAAAATTTGCAAGATAATATTATTTCTATTGCTAACCAGGTAGTTGAAATTGAAACTTTCAGGACACAGGTATCAGAGATATATGTAAGAATAGAGGAGGAACAACAAAAAGTGTTCTTGAATCTGGAAGAAATCTAGAATTATTTTCAGGAATCAAATAAGTCTTTGGAGATGTTGTTCTAGGAAGAAAGAGAGGTGAAAGCAGCCAGGACAACTTTTCAGAAAGCAATGGCTTTCTCATCAAAGGAAGAAATTGGAAAGACTCAGAAATTATCTATTTCTGAACAGGGAAAAGGAGATATAATGATTAAAGTATGGGAAACAAAGCTGGAAGAATATAAATGAATCACAAGAGAAGTTAATAAAGATTGCCAAGGAATCTTCAATCTCTTTGAAAAAGATTCATTAAATATCGGAACATATGGTTGTTTTGGATTGTTAGGTGAAGTAAATATTGCCAAGCACCAGCTGAAGTTTAGAGAAGAGTTGGAAGAAAAAAAAGCAGAGATTTCAAACATCAAATTGATCAACATTACGGAGATCAACAAGTGGATGGCGACTTCAAGTTTAAAGTTGAAAACTGTTAAATTCACAGAAAGAATAATAGAAAGTTGGTTGCCCAAATTACAGAGGAGATTTTTCTCGTTTGAAGCAAATGAGATACCCGATGCTCCCAGGGTCTTGGTGAAGTTTTTAGAGAAATGCGTTCAGTGTATTAATGTGGAAAAAGGAAGTTCGTCAACGCAAGCCTAAAACCTTTTAGATGTTTTTATTATTAGAATTTTAAAAGAAATTGTAAACGGTTGACATTATTTTTATGTAACCAAAATTTTAGGAAGTTGGTTAGTCACCAATGACAAAGCTTTGATGAAAATGTATAAATATAGTTTCGAAAGGTTGAGAAAAGGCTTCGGAATTTTTGGAGAGAGGCATTTTGTAATATCAGTTTTCAAACACATCAGAATATTTATCACAAACGAGATTCTGGATCCTGCAAATTTGTACCTGTGTCTTCTCCCTGTTATTTATTCTCTGTTGAATTTTTCCTTTTAATGTTATTCTAATGAGAAATCAATTTGAATTTATATACATCATTGATTTATATTTTCAGGTTGGTTTGGATGTCAAAAGAATTACAGTTTTTCCTCTGAAATTGCTTTAGTAATTTTAAGACCTGTAAAGCTTTTGTTCCTTAATACTTAACCCTTGTTAGAAACCCCATTTTTTCTTTCATCATTGTCTGTTGAAGTATGAGATTCTTTCTTGATTAAAGCCTCATATTTTTCTGTAGTGTTTGTTTGTTATTTTTAGATTTTCGAAATTATTACAAATCCAAGAAACGACCTTGAATGTGTTTACATTACTATTTGGATTTTAAAATTGTTTTTCAATATTCTCATCTCTGGAAAATTTGAAGTAACAAATTGATTAAAACCCTTTTATAAACATATAAATATTTATCCTCCATGACTGTTCCAAGTGTTAGACAACCCAACATTGAACCTGGACTTCAAGATCAAACTAGCATCACTTTAAACCTATTTAATACCATTTTACAGACAACAACCAACTAGGCAGAATTAGAACGATCATGGGATGCTATTGAAAGAGACATTAGCATCCAGGAACAACAAGAAGCAAGACAGAGACAATTGAGAAACTGATTCTATTTTACTTATCTTTTTAACTCTATTTCTTAAATCATTCACGGATGCCTTGACGGTATGCTTTATAGCCTTAAAGCATAAACTCTGGAACAACAGGTTTGACAATTTTTATTGAACACCTTAATTATCTATTTATTTAGACAATTAAAGTGCCCAATAGTTGTATCCCTTCATTTTGCTGGATAATAATAAGGAAGGACCTGACAATTTCTCTGGTGGACATAGACCACACTGGGTGAACCACATATATATGTGTCTCTATTGTATTGTGTATCTTATGTGTTTTTTTTCCGCATTTGTTTTATTTTATTGCTCCACAATCCTGTTTTTCTAACACACCATACACAGAAGGTGGAATTCCCAAAGTTCCAAGTTAAAAGATGAGGTCATTAGCAAGTTGTTTGGCTTATTCTATGAGGGCTCCTTCTATAAATCTGGACTCTCCTCAAAAGTAGGTGCATACTTTAAATATCCGTGGGACCAATATAGGGTTCATCTGCAAAAGAACCCTAAGTATGAGTGTCCCCTAATGATTCTTGAGAGGGAGTGGAAGGACCTATAGGAATATGTAAAGGACAAGATGCTCTGAAAAGAAGGAAAGACACCACTCGACTCAAGAAGGTATGCGACACTTCTAATAATGTAATTATGATGCTTTATCGTCATTGCGACATCTAATTGCATATTTGAAAGCTTTCAATACATAATGCTAGACACATCCAAAGCTACCAAGGATAAAATTGAAAAACACGGGCAACACAAACTTGGCCCGGGTGGTTACTCGAAACTGGTCGTACGAATTGTATGTATAAACAAATCAATTGCATCCAAATAATATATTGTTAACAATTTTAATTTAGTTGCAGAGAAGAAGCAAAGTGAATGTTATTATGAAAATTTGTAGGGCATGGAGTTCAAAGAAGCTCCAACACAAGAAGACCTCAATGTTACTTTCAAGCATGGATTTCAAGCCGTGGTTGAACGTAAAAAAATATTGGGGGAAACAAAACCTTCCAACACTCAAACCGACACATAGGTAAATAAAATCAATGAACATTACTTATAATTAATTACTTGTATAATCTATTGATTATTATTTTCGGCCATAAAGTCACGTGTTTGTTTGTTTTAAGCAGGAAACCAATAAGAAATAGGTGTCCCCACTAGCGAAACACAGCCTAGTGATGGTAGAGTGCCACCCAATGAAGGTGGTGTGCACTTTGGTACTGGAGGTATTTCATGTGCTATAAAAAATGTGGTATGGATTACAATTAAAAATATTTAATTACAAATGGTGTATTATAACCTTTCTTGTTTTAACTCTAAAGAATCTAGAGGATGAGGCTAGACAAGAAGATGAACATATGTCCCCATCTGAAACTACTCCGCTTGCCTCCACTACTCAAGCAAGTAAGAAACACTCTAATGCTCTTTTTATTAATGAAATACTTGTAATAATAATTATACAAAAAATATCAATTTAACACTTTTTTCTTATTTCAGTTGATGATCCGCACCCCCCCTTGCAACAACCTTATCATCGTGAGTACAAAACCAGGTCGCCAATAAGAAATGCGGAGGCCAGAACAATTGAAGGGGAAGAAGGAAGTTGCGACCTACTTTCTGAATTCATTTCAAGCAAAAAGAAACCAAAAAAGAAACGATTGTACTTAGAAACTGTTAGGATATTTAGACACTTAGGAGTTAGTTAAGATATACTTGGTCTAATATGTCATTAGGTAAAAGTGTGTTTCTTAGTGTGTTTCTTTAGTATGCATTAGTATGCATTTTTAGTTAGGAAATCTAACGGTCATGATATGTTCCCGACATAGAGTGATCCAACGGTTCATACTCTCCTTGATCTTAACAGCCATTGATTCGTGGATTAACACCCGATTGGTCCATGATCTCTATTTAAAGAGCATGGAGGATCATTTGACGATGATCGATTGTGAGAAAATCTCTTGTAAAATCTCTCTTATAATCTTTTTCTTTGCATTAATAAATTGCTCCAAGTGGCCGTGTTGGCTGGGGCCGTGGATGTTTCCTCGTAGGGGTTTTACCACATGAAAATATCGGTGTGTTGATCTTTGATATGGTTATGTGAGTGGTTAATGAAGGTGTTCATCCTCTTTTGGAATACCTGTGTTGTCGAACATGGTATCAGAGCCTGTTTGAAGACCCTCTCTTGTTGTAGATCGAGATCATGAAGCCGAGTTGCCTCATCTCCATTTTATGGAATTTTTGTACATTTATGGACTAAGAGGTCTATTCCATTACATTCGGAGCACCCGTTTCATTTAGGAACACTTTTCGTTTCACTCGAAAATCTTTCTGTTTGCCTAAGATACAACCATTATAGTCAGATCCAGAGGTATAAAGCCTGGATACACATTTTTTAAATTTCTGCAAATTTTTATTTTGATTTTATTTTGGTTTGTATTTTTTATTTCTGAGTTGCTACTCTTTAAAATATGCATATTCTCTTTTCCCCGTGCCTCGTGCGATCTCAGAAAATCAGAAACAGATAGGAAAATGTGCATCTTCCGGGTAAGCTAACTGAGATCTAACCCTTGTT